>CABFOV010005446.1:0-21206 GCA_902141375.1 Timema poppense
ATACCTAAATTTTGACTGTCAGAAGTGACAGCTGCTAAACACATGTTTTTGCAGATCATATGGTTCGGCGTAGGGATAAATATTTGTTCTGGTAACTTTTCAAAGCTGTCAGCTGTCAGTCAGCACCAAAGAAGCCATGGGGCTACTGTAGTAGTACTTATTCAGTTCCAGCGTGTTAGAATTATCGAATATTGGCCAACACATTAATCATGGACATTTAAAAATTAAATGTAAATTATTAATATTATCATGTGTGTTTAGCGTGAACTTTCTGAACCCATTGATTATACCAAGACATGGCCTACACATTAATCTGCATTTCGAAGTGACATGGCATCCAGAACCCTTGCCGATACTGTACCATTATTATAGTGAAAGTGCATATTTAAGATTTATATTTCTTTCCCCAGAAATTCCCAGAATTGAACCGAGGATTATTAACTCAACAGGCTACCGATTGATACAAAGTGTCGGAAAAAAACAGTTCCGAAGCATCTAAATCTCTAAAACAATCTTAAAAAATCTTGGAATGTTCTGAAATGACCCTCTTAATAAAATTACTTTGTGTTTTTGAGGAAAGCCAAATTATAATTTTATTTCTTACCATTCCTCTCAACCTCAGAATTTAGACAGTGTGAAACGCCATTGAAAATTATCTAACTATACATATTCATATAATTTTTCAAACTAAGAAAATTAAATACAAGGTTTTTAATCCTACAAGAACATCTTGATACATTTCAACTCCATTTATGCGAGAGCCATATTTTGGAATAACAAATCACTTCTAAATAATGCCGAATTTATGAACGTCTGCAACATTTCATATAGCTAAGGTAGGTGGATCACATAGTTATATCTATTTCAATTATGTAAATACAAAATAACAACTTATAGCACTATCTTCCGTTTCCGTTGTACTGGGTCATCCTTTGCCATTCGCGTGTTTATGTTTTCCTTTTCAGTATTCAATCTTTAAGTCAAGTGAGGTCCGCCAAAGAAATAATTCTGGGATAACAATTTAACAAATGATATTATATGATTCATCAATGATCATGACTGACAAAGTAAGACTATTGAATTAGTCTTTCACTAAACGAATTGAACTGACAGTGTGTGCTTGGGTGCTATAGTGAAGCTAGGTTGGATCACTAATGTCACTAAGTGATACAACAAAAAATTATATATAATTTGATAGGCCTGTTTCCTGTAATAGAAATTACGGGAAAATGACTGAACAAATTTGGACAAACGACCACTCATTCTAACGGTTAGGAATCCAGAATGTCGGGGAAAATAGTAGTTTTCCAAGAAAACCCAATTTCCACAGAGCCTTTTCAGTTTTTAATTCTTTGGATGGTCACCATTGAAACCGTTATTTGCCAGATGGCTGTAAATATCGAATTAAAATATCTCTCTTTGGCTAAAAAATAATTACTCAATCTATATATTTTTTTATCCAAAGACATCACAATTTTCTCTTTGGATGAATATTTCTCTTTAAATGCTGGTCATAACACATCTAAATTGAGATTCCTAAACTGGGGTGAAAATATATTTTATTGGAATGCTGTCATCGCCAATTCACATTTAAATCAATAATATTGAGCATAACTCTAAAATAACAAGGTTAAGTTGCTCAGTTCGTGAAAATATTGTCTAAGTTTTGTTCCGTGCATTTTAAAATTATGTTTAAATATGTTTTGTTATGTATTTTAAGCTCAAAAACGATAAAATGATCTTGAATAATATTTATAAATAGATATTTAAACTATCTAATTATGAGTTTTAATTTCAATTTTTTCAAATAATGGTTTTTGATGTTCATTTTATTCAAATAATGGTTTTTATTTTCATTTTAGCGAGTAGTAATACAAATACATAAGCTAAGCTAAGCTATGTTTTCATTTTGACGCTGCTTAATTTTGAGGATATGATAAATACTTTATCTTATACACACTCCCTCTCCTCAAACACACACACACTCTTTTGCTCTTCTCCCAATATATATCTCTATAACACATACACATACTTTCACTATCACTCGCTCACGCTCATTCGAGTTCTTCAACGCATGCTCTCGCTCAAACGCTCTCTCTCTCTCTCGAACGTTCTATCTCTTTAACGTTCTCTCACAAACGATTGTTTTTTAATTTATCTCTAACGCTCGCTCGCTCTCTCTTTCTCTCTAACATTGGCTCTCTCTTTCTCAAATTTCTTATCTTTCAAACTCTCTCTAAATCACTCTCACAATCTTTTTATATCAATCTTCCTCTCTCTATCTCCCTCTCACCCTCTCTATTTCAAAATTATTCTCTGAACATATCACTATAACTCTCTCTCTATCTTATTCTTTATCTCTAATTATCTCTCACTCTATTTTTCACTTTTCTTACTAATCTTTTCCTTTCTAACTTTCTCTCTCAAACTCTCTCTCCCAAGCCCTCAAATTTTCTCTCTATTTCACACAATATATCTCCCCAAATTTTACACTCTCTTTCACACACATATTCTCTCACGTGATTTATCATGCATTCGCCATCACATATTATCTTTCTCTCTCTCTCACTATCTCTCACATAACTCTTTCTCTCTCACTCACTATCTCTCACATAACTCTTTCTCTCACACACACAAACTCTCTCTCTCTTCACACACACACACACACACATAAAACACACACTTTATTTCCCTCTTCTCCCAGTATTTCTTTCTCTAACACATACACATACTTTCACTACCACTTTCTCACACTCCCTTGATCATTCTAAGTCTCTTACATCCAATATATCACACTCACACTCTCATTTTCACACTCCCTAACACACTTACACAATCATACACTAAACACCTACACTCTAATTTTCACTATCACATTTTATCACTTTCTCTATCATATATCTTATACATGATTTGATAAGCCCTTTTCCGGTAATATAAATTACGATGAAATCGCTGAATATATTTTGACAAACGGTCTCTCATTTAAAAGGTTATGGGTCCAGAATGTCGGTAAAAATAGTAGTTTCCAGCTAAAAGGTGAGTTTCTCAGAGAATGTTCTGGTTTTAATTCTTTGTTGACATCACTATCGAAACTCTGATTTGTGTAGTTGTTTATCGCTAAATAAAATATTTATCTTTGGTTAAAAATAATACCTAAATTTCTGTTTGAGTGATTTGATGTAACAAAGAGAGAGAGAGAGCTGGGAGAGGGATAGTTTTAATGCTCTCATCGTGGCGTGAAGGAGAAGTTTTGCCTCAAATTAAACATTGAAATATTAATATATATGTAAAATTGATCGTCTTTGATGAATAAACCTTTGACTAGAAAGTCAAGTGAGGAACAATTGTATACAACCTTTTCTAATAAAAAGTTTAGAATTAATTTTAGTTCAATAATCTGCAGTCATCGCTGCAATGATCCGCTAATATATATACATACACGTATAATGACGAACGCCCTGACTCACTGACCATCGCCGTATCGTTGAGCCTCTGGGCCTAGAAGGGAGGTCACTTTCAGGACGTAGGAATCAGATAAGATTTTTTTTAAATGGTTCTAGATTATACCTCTAAGGGGTGAAAAAGAAGGGTTGAAAGTTTTCCAATTGCATTGATGTATCTTTTGAACCAGTTGACATAAAACCTTGAAATTTAAAATCAAGGTTCATTTCTAAACTTAAGTTTAAGGATTTTTCAAATTTCATCCTCAAAAAGGCTGAGAAAGGGCAAAAAGTATGCGATTCACTGACTCATTCGCTCACTTATCACCGTCTTTCCCCAATCCCTGGAATCTTAAAACTGGTCTCCAGTAAATGGGGGTCCAACAATAAAAATAAAACACTTTTAAATGAGGTAGAAAGTTAAAAATTTGGCAAAAACTCCTAATAACCCCATTCATCTTAAAATTTGACATTTTTAAACAGAAATTTACCAGTGTGGTAGAAAAAATAAATTTGGTAGGCGGGTAGAAAGACCACTTCAAATAAATATTAAGAATGGAAAATATTTTTTTTATTGTAACTTAGGGAAAGAGAAAAACAATTTTATATGTGAAAGAAAATTAAAATTTATCAGGCAGGTAGAAGGACAACAGATAAACTGATCCATATTTAAAATTCTAAATATCTAAGGAGGAGATTCATAGACGGAAAAGGGAGGGGGGGGGGATGTAATTTACAAAACTATTCGAAACAACTATATGTCTGCTTAAAATGAAAATGAACATGGAAAATATTGTATAAAGGACACTCCAAATAATTAAAAGGGACTGAAGATTTTTAATATAGAAGATAGAAGAAGAGGCAAGACTCCAGGTAAAAAAACCTTTTAGGCGAAAATTTAAATTTGCAAGGAATGTAGGGAGGTGTTACACCAACAATAAAATACATTTTAAATATTCACTACAATGAAAGGGCGCTGGAGAAATTTTTTTTTTATTCTAAAAACTAAAACCATAAACAAGTTTTCAATGTGTTAGAAGATTGATATTTGTCAGGTGGGTTTAGAACCACCCACAACAACCATTAAGTTTTTACCCTTAAATTTCAAAATGAAGAAGCAGTAAAAGGGAAAGGTGGGTTCCCTCAAGGACCCTACACTTGGTATTAAAAAATGTTGTTGGTATAATATGAAATAGAAGTTCTAAATTAAGTCAACAGACATTCCTAGAGAACCGAATTAAATCTGAAAATATATTTTAAAATTTAAGCCTGGGAAATTGAAGAGTTCGATAT
The DNA here is from genome assembly GCA_902141375.1 of Timema poppense. Taxonomy (NCBI): domain Eukaryota; kingdom Metazoa; phylum Arthropoda; class Insecta; order Phasmatodea; family Timematidae; genus Timema; species Timema poppense. Next base: position 4,737 of record CABFOV010005446.1, read on the forward strand.
TAATACATTATTTAAAACACTACTTTTCTCTGTGGCTTTTACTCCTTTGTGCCTTTGTATCCTTTTAATTTTTATTAAAATTAATTTTTGCCCCATTTAAAACATTTTCTCCATTTTTATCACTATCTTTTTTTGACTTTCAATCTTTTTTTATCTTTTAACTTACCCTTTTTATATAAAACAATTTGGTTGGATCTAATTTTTACTCTTTTTTCCCCTTTTAACTTTTTCACCTTAAACTAATTCTCGCAGAAAACCTCACTCTAGTAATGATCTATAGTTGCAATTAAGTCTAAATATGTTAATTGATCGTTAATATTTTTTCCGAAATTCCTAACTTAAAAGTTAATTCCCTGAACTTACTGTTTTAAAAAATATTGTTTCTTTTGTCAAATCTTATTAATGGGTAGTTTCCAAATAATGGTAGTAGTTACTAATATATGTAAAAGGGCACAACAGGCTTTAAAAAATTTTAATTTCACTACAAATAAAATAATTAATTAACTGTTTGTGCACAGTTTTTCTAAAATAAATTGATACGCTCCATACAATGTTTGTTAATGGCTTGATATTGTGTTGGAGTAAGAATGGACAGTCTGATTTTGGTAAGCAGAATAACCGTTGACAGTATCATTTGGAGTTAATATCAAAACATAACGGATCAGCACAAACTTCTGGTTAGAGATATGGTATCGAAAGTAAAGTATCGATACTGTACTCATTAAAAGTATCGTAAGAAAAATATCGATACCATACTAGTATCGAAAGAACAGTATCGGTATTGAAAGGCATATAAAACTTTCTGCTTCGTCTGATTGGGGGAATCTTGAGTTGACTAAAAGATTATTTAGTTTAGTTTGTGAAGACCGTGCTCATTAATGAAGGGGTAGTATACTGGTCACCACTCACCCCATCAGGTATGAGGATGTATTGATAAACAAAGATGAAAGAACAACTATGAACTATGATAAGTTAAAAGAGATTGAGTGCTAGAGTTTATTCTTGCTTGTCATGCAGAAAATGAGTGAGAATTGAGAAATAGTGTCATTTGTCCTGCCTCCACAGTAAACAATTAATCACAGTAAGAGTGAAGATGACAAAAATGTGTTTTCTTTTGATACCGATCCAATACCGGAATGTGAGTACTAATATCAGTAAAAGTAACGAGTAAAAAAAATGCTATTATCGAAAGTAAAATATTGATATTAGTAAAGTATCGATACTTTTTACACATCCCTAATCCTGGTTGGTCAGGCACGTCATCCGTGTGGTCAGCCATGCTCAAATTGTATATTATTTTTCCACCATGTCTCACTATTCGTTCAAGTTGTGTGTAAAAGTAATTATTACGATGTTAATAATAATAATCATAACATTGTCTCCATTTCAAACGGTGATGTTCCCGAGATCGTCAGTCCAATCTATTTCGAGTGACACCTTAGACTATATGACCACCGAAGCGCGTATAATTGTACCAAAAGTGTGGTGACTCCTCGATGAAGATATTTACACAATTGATCCTAAGTCTCTTGCGCTCTGTCCGGGACTGTACTTCCCCTCAGTCTGTGATGTTAATGACGCCTGATAATTGCCCGGGTCTGATATAATTACCCTCACAGGACTATCAGTAACCAAGATCCTTCTCAGCTCTTCACTAGCTTCCAACTTTTTATACCATTTAAAATGATGAATATCCCCCCTAATTCACAGGCTGCAGCACCGTACATTCGGAGGAAAAACAAACTAATGGCAGGAACTCGAAAACATATTCAAAATATTGTGGATAGTTTGTGAGTAGTGAAGAGTGGGAATGTAGAGTGGGAGTGTAGAGTGGAGGAGTGTAGAGTGGAGGAGTGTAGAGTGGAGGAGTGTAGAGTGGAGGAGTGTAGAGTGGAGGAGTGTAGAGTGGAGGAGTTTAGAGTGGAGGAGTTTAGAGTGGAGGAGTGTAGAGTGGAGGAGTGTAGAGTGGAGGAATGTAGAGTGGAGGAGTGTGGAGTGGAGGAGTGTAGAGTGGAGGAATGTAGTGTGGAGTTATATAGAGTGGGAGTGTAGTGCCACCGAACTGACAACGGGGCTGAGTCCCAAAATGCATCAATGTTGCAACATTTTGGGTTGAGGAAGGGTAGGAGAGGGGGTTTACCGAGTAGATCTCAGTCAATGCCAAGCGCTCACCAGGGTTAGAGGACCAATGGCCGAAAACACAATCCAAAATCACAAATAAGAAAATGAAGATAAATACGTCCTCTGTGCGTCTAATTATATACCTTTGTGAGCCTGACACCTTCAACCACTTGGCCACTATATCAGTTAACATATCAATAAAAAATATTAACAATTTGTATAGATTTACGTGGTGCTGGAAGTAAATGGGGTGTGCGATTCGGATTTATTATCTTTACCTATACATTATATTTTTAATTTGGTACTAAAGGTGGAAAGGGATGCGGTAAAAGGCTATTGTTCTCACCGTTTATTTGATAAAAACCTGTTTTTTTGTAAAACAAAATCTTAAGATTTCACAAACTATTGTAAAACAGCAATTTTTTAAGTAGAAAATTAAAACATTGCAGGTAATTGCAGATACCAATCGGTATCATTAAATTAATAGTCCAATATTTTATTAACGCTCTTTTTAAAATGAGGTGTTTTTTATCCAATATATTTTTGTAACAATGTTTATTATTTATTTTATCATGTCTTCTGACCACTCTTAGGTAAATATAGTGTTTTCAATGGATTGCATTCGTTTGTGCACTCAATTTATGGGTTGGTTAATGTTCAGTTTCAAAGTTTGTTTTCAAAATGTATTGGTGGATAATAGATATATTTGGTTTAGGAGTGTCACGGTTAACATGATATTTTAAATAATATGTTATCTAAAGAGCGCAGCCAGATGTAGCCCATCCTAATTTGATATAATTTAATATTAGTCTCTTCATATGAGTTATTCGGACCCTTTAAACAGCCTATAAATATGAACGTTTTAATTACAATAGGTTTTAAGATAATGTTATTAGGAGAAGTCCAAAGAATTTAATGTGAGAGATTCAAACTAGCGGATCCGATTAGGCCAACGCTAAGGTAAAACTGAAGGACCCATCTGTTGACAAGCTGACGAAAACAAGGACAATTGGAACGTGGATTGGGAGAGGAGTGTGTGGTAAAGAGAGGAAATGGTATGAAGAAAAATTGATATTATGTGTGTATGTGAAACTAAAAGGAAAGGGTAACATATTTTTATGACGAGTGATGGTATCCTGACAATGTGGTCCGGTGTGGATGAATGAATAAAGGGAAGTCAGGAAGTAGGTTTAATCCTATGTCCAACAGCTTAGCTGTTTGTGAGAAGATATGAGTTAGTGTTATGTATAATTTTATGGGTACGTATGAAAATAGGTACACGTATAATTATGTTGGTTACTAGTTATGCACCGGTGGAGGGTGAAGACTAGAATTTGAGAGTAGATTTTTGGAATGAGCTAAATGAATTATTCTTGAATTCTTGTGAACTGGGTGAAATAACTATCTTGTTAAGAGATATGAATGGATGGGTGGGTACCCAAAATAAAATTCAAAGAGAGTGTTAGAAAGGTATGGTGATGACAGTGTGAACGAGAATGGTAATTATTTATTGAATCTGTGTTTAGAAAAAGGTTTATTTTAGTTGATAACATAGTTTAAGCATACATATATCTACTTGTATGCATGTAAAAGGGGCGATTCAATAAAGTTGATTAATTTTATGGTGTTTGATGAGAGACTTAGAAGTTTATTAAAGTATGCTAGGGCTGTGCGTGGAAATGAACATGGACCAGATCACTTCCTGGTGATCTCATAAGTTGAATTGTATTAGAATTTTGTGTGGAAGCAACCCAAGAGTGTTAAGCAAGTAAGAGTAAATGTGAATCATCCCAACCAAAACAAATACAATAATATTCCGAGACTAATTGTCAAACCTGTTTCCCTCTCCTATGCAAGCTCATATATTAAGGGTGTAGTGTAAGTCATATAATATTTTGTATAACTCGTCATTATTATAAAAGAAAGACAAACTGCAGCAAGAAACTCAATCTTGATTGTTTTAGAGTACTTTCCCAAAAGGAAGAGGCTAAAACCATAATATATATCATCAATCTATTTTAGGTAACAGAATATTAAATAGGACTGATATTGGTTTTCATACATCGTGTTTATCTGTACAAGTTGTCCCTAACTAACTACACTAATGGAGTAGGCATGAGGAATATATAATTTAAATTAAGTGTATCCGCAATTGTGGAAGGATAGAGTGGGACATATTTAGGCAAAAAACACACTTTCCTGGAATTCGAACTCTGATCATTGGCAAATCAGATTAGATGAGCTTGGCGTTTGTTAACGATTGACCAGAGCTGTAAGTTGGACTGTTCCCTTAATCAATTATGCTCAGTAATAGAGGTTAAGCTGTGAACAAAAAACATTGATTGATTTCCAAGCAGTAACTTTATCACTTAACCGGCTGTGCGTCAGAGCCCATAAAATGCTGTGAGTTTGCACAGTAGTGCTATTGTGATCACGGCATCAATTAGAGGAGTAAGGATGTAGAGGTGTTGTCATGTCCTGTGTGTTCTCGACTATCTTCATTATCGACCCACAAGGTCTCTTTTAGATTCTGTGACAGTTAATCTGTAATGTGCAGGACACATAAGTAATGTTTCCGAAATGAAATGAATTAATTAAAAGTCAATTATTACAGTTTGAACATCAAAATATCATTACATTTATTGTCAAAACAGGTAACTATCAATTCAAATTGTGAATTATGTAGTTTGATAGTAACCTAGTGTCTAGTTTTCAGCTTTCTTTGAGTACAAACGCTTGCAAAGATATAGGCCAACGAGTCGTCATACGTTAGCTAGTTGAACAGTGATTTCTCTGTCTTTATAACAAAAATAAATCTAACTTAAGAGTCAACGTATGGTTTATTGAATGAATAAACCCTACTTTAGAACAACGTTAAACTATATAATTTAGCAAACCTTTGCATAAAGAGATGCAACGACTAGTTTGTTGAGTGAATAATCCAAACCTTATAACAAGAAGATATAATAGCTAGTATATTAAATAAATAAACCGATCCTTAGAACAAGAAGATGTATAAGCTTGTCTATTAAATGAATAAATCAAATCTATAAAAAGGAGATGTAAAAGATAGTCTATTAAATGAATATACCAAACCTGTAAACAAGGAGGTGTAAGAGCTAGTTTGTTAAATGAATAATCCAAACCTTAGAACAAAGAGATGAAAATACTAGTATTTTATCTGAATAAATCAAACAAGGAGATGTAACAGATAGTTTGTTGAATGAATACTCCAAACCTTAGATAAAGGAGATGTAAAAGCTAGGCTATTAAATTAATTAACCAAATCTTAGAACAAGGAGATGTAACAACTTGTTTTATGAATGAATAATCCAAACTTTATAACAAGGAGATGTAAAAGCGTGTCTATTAAATGAATAAACTAAGCCTCAGAACAAGGATATGGAATAGTTATATAAATTGTGCCAGGCTCAAAGTATTTACTTTAACCCGCCATATTGATGTTTAATCAATTCAACTTAAAACCGCTGTAAGTAATAATATTCCAACAACATCAAATACTGTCTTTGACTCACTAAATTTTCTTGGTTGACCATCACACTGAATGTGTACATTCTGAATTGACGAAATGGGCACCAGAAATAAGGAGTTTGTCTTGTGGGCCCATCGGCTACGCCAGAAGTCTTAGCGCCTGCCTTCGTCGGCACCAGGACGTTCTCAAACCATCTGGCCTGTTCGCTGGGGGACAAATTGTGTTTCTTTCTTCTCCATCCCTTTTCCCACAGCACATTTTATTCACATAAATTGGGATGTCCAAAAAACCACCATACACACTTCGTCTTATTCTCGTCTGGAGAATAAACTCTTGATGTCAACAATCAATTGTCTCTAATAGTCTAACCATCATGCAGGAATGAATGGTCTCGCCGGAACGTCGCAGAAGGGTCGCGACCAGTAACTAGTGATTGTGTAACCACTCTATGAAACCCGTATCCGGTTTAAAATATTTAGCTAAGTTTGTCTAAGTTCTGATTACATGTAGGGTCTACGTGTAACTATTCTGTCAAACCCTGGTTCGGGTTATAATACTTAACTTGTCAGTACTATTACATATTTATAACATATAAGATATACTTGTAACTTCACTGAAAAACCCGTGTTGGTGTTAAAATATTAGTTAACTTATTGGTTTTATTTTATTTTGATAACATGTAGGATCTACATAAAACTACAATATAAAACCCGTGTTTGGGTTCAAATATTTAATTTGCAAGTTTTATTATTTTTGTTAACATGTAGGGTATACTTCTAACTACTCTATAAAACCCGTCCTTCTCCTCTCCTCTGCTAGCCCATCTCCCGAACAAGAGACTAACTCCTCTGCTGGCCCATCTTGTTAACAGAAGACTAACACTTCTGCTAGCCCATCTCGCGAACAAGAGAATAACTCCTCTGTTAGGCCATCTTGTGAACAGGAAATGAACTCCTCTGTTATGCCATCTTGTGAACAGGAGACTAACTCCTGTGCTAACCTATCTTGTGAACAAGAAATTAACTCCCTGTTAGCTCATCTTGTGAACAGAATACTTACTCCTCTGCTAGTGCATCTTGTGAACAGCAGACTAACTCCTCTGTTAGGTAATCTTGTGAACAGCAGACTTACTCCTCTGCTAGTGCATCTTGTGAACAGCAGACTAACTCCTCTGCTGGCCCATCTTGTTAACAGAAGACTAACACTTCTGCTAGCCCATCTCGCGAACAAGAGAATAACTCCTCTGTTAGGCCATCTTGTGAACAGGAAATGAACTCCTCTGTTATGCCATCTTGTGAACAGGAGACTAACTCCTGTGCTAACCTATCTTGTGAACAAGAAATTAACTCCCTGTTAGCTCATCTTGTGAACAGAATACTTACTCCTCTGCTAGTGCATCTTGTGAACAGCAGACTAACTCCTCTGTTAGGTAATCTTGTGAACAGCAGACTGACTTCTCTGTTAGGCCATCTTGTGAACAGAAGACTGACTTCTCTGTTAGGCCATCTTGTGAACAAGAGACTAATTCCTCTGCTAACCTATCTTGTGAACAGGAGACTAACTCCTCTGCTAGTGCATCTTATGAACAGCAGACTAACCCTATGTTAGGTCATCTTGTGAACAGCAGACTGACTTCTCTGTTAGGCCATCTTGTAAACAGCAGACTAACTCTTCTACTAGCCCATATTGTGAACCAGAGACTGTAGCGTTTATTGGCATAAAGCTACAAAAATAGTGAAAACCTACAAGACTGAATAACAAACACGATTGAACTCACCAAGCCCCATTCAGCAGTGGCCCCTCCCCAGTGTACTTCACGCACAACATGCAGCGAACAATAACAACATCAGACTAACCGAGCAAGCAGTGTGTAGGCTCGCACCTGGAATTAGTGTGAGGCATGCTGGGAAAGCGTGACGTACTTCCGTAATAAAGCGATGATGTGGCCAGGAAACTATTTTTTCGTCTCCATCCACCACATTCTCGAACATTCGACGTCCGTCTAGGTATATCTTCCCCCTCCTCCTTGTTGTATGTTCACCTCTGTTTTGTCATCCCCTCTTCCCCCTTTCCGAGCCTGAATATCAAACGTATATAATAATGTAACTTGTATTGGTATACCACTCTTGTCAGGATACCGTCCTTGGGAACATCTTGGTGTCGAGGATGTTCATAAGGTATAAATTACGTTTAGGCTTTTAAACTCTTAAAATTCCTTTTCAGCCATACATATTGTTAGTTAATTTAAATTATATAATCATGGTTAGGGATAGTATATTTAACTTTGACTTGGTTATAAATAGGATAAGTTATAGTAAATTATATTTGCAAGTTTGTTAAGTTGGCAAAATAAAAGCAAAGTTCTATTTTGAACTCAGGGGCTTAGCTGCGTTTTCTCGATCTAATATCAGGGATAGGAAAATTATAATTCCCTTGTTAAGTTTTGAGCGGACTATTACTGCACGAAATGTATACCCTGTGTGGTGTAAGATGTCAAGGTTTTTTAAATGTTAGGTTTAGGAAAAATATGAAACTTAGAGCCCATCTTGCTGTAAAGTTAGATTATCACTCTTTAATGTTTTGGAACTTTTCCCTTTTTGTAATCTGTTGTATTGCGCTAACGTGTATTTATGTTGACAAGAAAGACTATTACTATACTTGTTATAACAAGCTTTAATTCCATTGAGGATGGTCAGTGAGACCGGTTGTGATTAGTTTTCTAGTGCTTTACATTTGTATTGATACTAGTATTCAAATCTGGGTGATTGTGCAGACCCATTGTTAGTACTTTTTTAATAATTGCTATATATTTATAGTTAGCTTGGGATGTTGACTGAGACCCAATGTTGTCATATTTATAATATATTTTATATTACATATATTTATATTTTTTCCTTAAATTATGAGGGATTGTTAATAGTAAACAATTGGAATTATCCTTCTAATATACATTTATGTTCATGAATTTATCTCACTGTTTAACGTTAACCTTTTTTGGTTATAATATCATTTATCTACTGTTTATCAAAATAAAATATTTAAAATATTATGTTAATGTCTATCTTCTCTTATAGAATTCCGATATAGAATCTATATGAATAAAACTTTCCCGTCCTCTACCCCTGATTTTGGCTAAATTTTGAGTCCTCTAAATAATATTTGTAAAGTGTGTTCATGGAAGCAGAATGACCTATATGCCGAAGTACGGCCTATTTGTCATATGATATCCTATTGGCTCCTCTGCAATTATTGTTTGTTTTTGGTATTTTGTATTTGCATTGTGTACCCGCCTTAATTCTTAGGAGAATAAGGGTGGTGGTTACAAGACTAACTCCTCCTCTAGCACATCTTGTGAACAAGAGACTAACTCCTCTGTTATGCCATATTGTGAACAGGATACTAACTCCTTTGCTAGCTCATCTTGTGAACAGCAGACTAACTCCTCTGTTAGGCCATCTTGTGATCAGCGGACTAACCTCTCTGTTGGTCCATCTGGGACCACAAACAAACGGTTCGAGAGCAGTTAATTTGTATTGTTTGATGGTTCTCATGAACAGCTCAAGAACACCCTATTTTTGTCCGGACTTAATTTACCAATCAACTAAACAATAAAACGTTACCCGCCTGTAACCGCATGGTCTAAGGAGTCTCTCGCTGTAGGCTAGGCTATCAATAACAGGGAGATTAAGGCTAAAATACCAGCCGGGTCTACCCAGGGTGTTTTTTTTCCTTAAATAATTTTTCACTTTCCCTCCACGCAAATACTGTAAGTTTTATTCGAATTCAACCCTCCTCGTGCCTAGTAGGTTAGCATAACTATATCTTATCTACTGTATGATAGGGGGTGATAGCTAACAAAATGTTCTTTATTTAAAACATTGGCTGAAAGTGACTAATGTCAATATATTCAGAAATAATTGTTGATACTATAGTGTTAATAATCAAATAATAATTATTTCTGAATAGGTAGACATTAGTTACTTTCAGTCAATATTTGCAATAAATAAACTTTTGCTATCACCACCCCCAAACGGGCAGTAAAATGCAGTGCAAAAAAAAGGTTAAATAAATAGTGTTAAACGAAAATAATTTCCCAACCACAAAGAATACCCTTCACTTTTTAGCTCCACTCCAAAATATCTAGTTAAAAAATGAATTTTTTAATAATCATGGAATGAGTCTGCATCCCCGTGGAAGGAAATAAATGAATAAATATTTAATGCTTTCTAGATATACAATATTTTCTTTAGCTACTTTGTGAAGTTTTATTTTATCACGTGAATTGCTTTTATTTTCTCTTGCAATATTATTTACTTTTGTTCTGCGGTATTTAATACCACCCCATTTTACTGTGGTACTTGGGGACAGATCTCCAGGACTCACCACATACAACTACATCATTATCTAGGATACATAATTGAAACGACTCATGAATTATAGAGCACCAACTACCCGATGAAAAATAGGGATATATATATATATATATATATTTAGATTGTGTGGAGCAACTATTGAAATCAATTTCTAATTTATGGAGGGTAATGGTTTAGTTGATTAATGGTTGATTGGCCAATTAATTAATTAATAGCGTGCCTCATGAATAAACTAACGGGTTTAAAATTGTATCCTAATGTAGTTATATTGTTTCTATAATAATCCTATTATATCTATCTTTATAGATCACCTAAAAGAGTAGCCGGCCCCGTGGTGTGTCAGTGCTCGTGGATCTGAATCTAGGGTTCACTAGTTCGATTCCCGACTGGTAAATTGAATATTATTCTCCAGGGGGAACTATCCCAACAGTCATCAAGGTAGGTTAACTAAGCATAATCTAGGTTAAGGCTCACATCGGCTCCACAAATTCATAATAGCTATCATCACCTCATATAATTACGGACACGACATGCACCAGTGTGGTGAAGAAACTACATACAAGGCGACTGAAAATGAATGCCATATGTGCCAAAATAACCTAAGAGACTGATAAAAAGTCGTATAAAACTTGTAATTGAAGGAAATTGTTCTCTCTCTGCAGTATTTCCTGTGATAACGACAGACCCGACACATGGAAACCACAGAAATAATAATCGATTCTTCAAGGAAGAAACCTTTCACCTCCATTTTGGTGTGAACAATATTTTAAAATAACAAACCCTCACTTAAATAACGTGGGCTATCTAAACTTCTGGTAAACTACTCAGCGCTCCTGTTGGTGGCCTCCTTAAGATGGTGACCAATGTTGGCATAAAAATGGTAGCAAACTATGTGTCAGTGGTATTCGTATTTTAAATAATCGGCTTTATGATAATTTAACTGATCTATAGAAATACAGTTCTGTTTGATAAACAATAGCATAATTTTACTGCTCAGTAAATTTTCGTAGCTATACCGGATGTACCAAACAATGGCAAAAACCATTTATCCGCTATCCAGACCATTAAAATTTGGGTGAAGGCCATAGTATAATTATAAGCGACATCGGTTTATATCACTCCCAATTGCTCATATTTTTTGTAAGCTGCGCGTACAAAATATATGAGCAATAAAACCTAAAATCTCTTTTTAATTTCCAACATAAAATTCACAATAGCTTTATAAGAGGTCCATAGTAAATTAAAATTTATCAGTAAGCCAGAAGACCTCTATAAATGAGCAGAAGCGGATTTACACTATAGGCACACTAGGCATGGGCCTAGGGGTGGCACATTTTGGATAACATTATTTTTATTTTAATATTTTGTTTTTAATAATTACGTTTATGGTATGTAAATGCCTGCTTTTCTTTCGTAGTAGAAATCTTTTCTCGAATACTAACTTCCAACCCCCCCGCTCTCCCCCACCAGTACATATATTTCCTACAAAGCCTCCTAAAACCCTTGAAAAAAAATTGGGGGGGGGGGCATACTATAATTGTGCCTAAGGGTGAAAAAATGTTAAATCTGCCACAGCATTTGACAGTTCGTTTACACGATGCGGTTGTTTTACCTTATAGGTTTTTGACCTATTAGGTGGCAATTGAATGCAGTGTTCACACAATGCAGTTTATTTTACCTCTCTTTTTACCGAGTCATCGTACTCGTATACGCTGTAGCATGTAATTATATAATATGCCATCTACAATCAAAATTTCATAATAAACTATCAAAATTCTACTAATCTATTCCAATAAGAAGAGACAGGGGGTGACTCACTCTGAATTTATGTTGCTGGGTGACCCAATGGACCATTTCGGTATCGTGAGCATTTTCACGTCTTGATCGAAGGGCACACGTCAAAGAAAAGAGAAATTATTATCTCTGCTCGCCACTCCTGTTGACAGTGCTTGTGAGGAAGTGGATTTATTTCGCAACTCTCCCCCATTCCCCTTAAGATCTCCTGTTGTACTCCAGGCCAGTTCTGTTGTTATATAACAGATTCCCCGTGGATCACATTTTTGTATTCCATTGTATTTATTCACTGGAGAAGGAACTACTACATACAACTTCAGCACCGAAGACTACTGATGGCCACGATGTGTCAGGTGTCAGTCTCACCACCACATCACAGAGGAATCCTCTTCTGAGAAATATTGAGTATTATGTCAGAATGCCTGACGTTGCTACCTTTGTCCCTTAGACTTAGTTTCATGTATAGAATGTCTTGCTTTATTTTCTATGTCCACCAGGCATAGTGTATTGTGTTAGAGTGTCTGAGTTATTTTCAATGTTTTTATCAGACACAAGGTTTAATGTCAGAAGGTCTAACAATATTTTCTATGTCCATCAGACATGATTTATTTATTTATCTAACTTTGTTTTCTATGACCATCAGGCATAGTTTCTTTAGTCAGATTGTCTGACTATTATTTCCCTATGCCCATAAGGTATAGTTTAAATACGAGGGTTTTATGCTCTACATATGTATAGGACTAGGTGATTATGTACACTGAATCCGTGAATTTTATTTCCTTTTCTAAGTCCTTACGACATTGTTATACCTTTATGACACCATAAACGGTATGCTCTCTTTTAGAATCTCTTTATGGCAACAATCAGATCATCTGACATTTTCTTCTTGGACCTAGTTAGGTCAGTGACTAGTTGCAGTCACGATTACACCCTTGTTTGTGTAGCTATTTACGGTGAGCAACCTGTGGGAGCACTACTAGATTGAAGTAGTGGACCGAAAGGATAGTACTTTCTTTCGACCCCTTCATGGGCCATATTTATCCTAGTGTTTAATAATAGTTTGTATTAGCCATTGTATACCCCAGTAATGCGTAAATGTATAAATTTACTATTGATTTCTTTGTCAGTACTCATTAGGAAATGATTGGCCATAGTAAATTACTCTGTACTGATTGTTAGCCATCTATTATTTGTAAAATGGAAGCTCCTCTTATATGATATTTTTCTTAATGCTTTTTGTAACCATCCATGAGAGTTAATACAAGATAACTAGCTTAAATTATATTCTTTTTGGTAACTCTAAAAATATAGGATTTAATGCTATGTTTCTATTTTCAATTGTTTCATTAGTTTTCATAGACTTTTTTGTAACTCTCCATAACCAGCCTAAAATACATTCTTCTTGATAACTCTAAAAATATTTGATTCTATGCTATGTTTCTATTTTCAATTGTTTCACTATTATACATGATTATACCTCTCAGGTATTAGTCTGGTATTAATCTGGCTAGATTATCCCTTTTTATATTGCCTAAGACTTAATTCCCCATTTTTTCTGTTGCTGATTTGTGGCAGATGATTCAAACTAATATCCCTATTTCTAGAGTTATTTAACTAAACAAAATATTCTAACTATTGTCGGTTTCTTGTGGACAAAGTAATAATTTCTATTTGTCTAACCTAATCTTTTCTACCTCGATAATGGAATATTGTTATCATTGATTAATTGAATTTAAACCTTGGCACTCACATGTAATTATATCTCTTTTTGATTACCTTTAAATAAACTTATTTGTTAAAACTATATTTCTGTATTGCATTTTCCTTCTCTTTCTTTCATCAGGTATAACTTATTTAATTATGTAAACGCAATCGTTTCTTTTTCTACCTGATAGGAGAAGCAACAATGCAAACTGCGCCACTCTACTAATAGTTGTGTCAAATAACCACTTGTTTTACCTAAGCACGAGGTAAGAAATTCAATTTCACTATTTATATTTAATTCACAAAATGTATGTATTTATAAAAGAAATTTAAATATTATTTCATAGCTTTGACCGTCACATAGTGGGACTTTCTCTAGGAAGCCCGACAAAACTCTAGATTTATTACCATCAGTAATATTACCCAAATCTGTATGTGATATATTAATATTATTGGGCTGGTGCGTGGTCTATTTCTTTGTTTATATCAGCTAATATCTTGCTTATCTTATTAATTTGTTGAATCAATAGGGGTGTGTTAGCAATCCGGGAAATCGCTATTTGTGAGTTTAAGAAGTTCAAAGTGACTCTTAGCTCACTCATCTCGGTATTATCAGCCACTAGCCAAACCCGTTCTCTAATAGCTGCAATCAACTCAGCTTGGGATAGAAGTTCTACCATGCTAGTTCTCCCATTTGATGGTGGGTTGTCGAATGCGTTAGTCTGTCAGTGTTTACAAGATCTCTGTCGTCCATGGCGATAGTGTCACATTTACATGAAATGGAAAAAAAGTAATTAACCTATTATAAATATATTAAAGAGTATCAATAAATAAGGAATGGAACATTTGAAATATACTTAAAGTCTCTGTAAATATTTGAAATATGAAATAACTCGTATGCATGCTAATTCTTCCATCAGCTTTCTCGTAAGATGGAAGTGATTACGATTCTTATTATGTATTGGTATCGCAGTCGTCATCGTAAAAGAATCAAACTTACACATAAACTCAATATTAGAATTAAAAATGAGCTAAAAACAAAGAACATCCAATTACTTTAAAAATCATATAAAACAATTATTTTCGTCATACATTTTTGCAACATTCTATCTCAATTTAAATCCAAGATTTATCAGCATATAAAAAAGGAAAAAAGTGAATATATTTTAAAGTACTATCGCGACTTTCTCTCATTTATTTATTGTGAGAAAAAGAAAACAAAATATTTACCTAAGTCCTGCCCTTACTTTTGTTACAATTCCTCAATATATTAACGTTACATAATAAGCCTACAATGAACTCAGCTTGAAGAGCCTCAGAAAAAAATAATTATTCCCGAGCCACAGATATATATGTCGCGGATAATTAATACGATCGTACATTATTAGTTCCAGTGAGACTATTCTGCATCATCTGTCAGTGGATTTCAGGAACAAAAGTTAATTTTAGCTATCTCTCTCTTCCTTGTTTTCCTGTCCACCCGCTTTCAGTGTCAGAACCGACTTTTAGAGAAGGAAGTTGGCTACTTAATACCTAATAGTACCGATCCCTGGTTGCAGGTTGCCTATAGTTGTGTAAGGAATATAGGGTTGGGAGAAGAAACTTGTGAGATAGGGAGAGTTTGAAGTTGCGATGTTTTTAAATCAAATCCTTGTACACACAAGCGCAGCTGTGCCCGATGGAAATTTTGGAGTGTTTGTGGTGTCTAAAAGACCCGAAAGAAAACTACAAATCCTTATTAAAACTACATTAAGAATGAATTTATGAATGTGAGCATTTAAAAAATATTTAATTCTTTTGATGAATTAAGATGTTAATTTGGATCACGTATATTGGTAAGAATATATAGTAAGGAAAGGACATGGGGACTGGCTACTGAGAAATTTATTGAACAGGATATGGGTAGTGTGTGGTGTTTTTTCCATCCTAGTCTCGGTTTCTTATACTTCCTCACTTCTCAGAAGTAGTACTTCCCGAGGCTCTTAACTATGGAATTTGCTTCCATATAACTAGCTTTGATGTAACAACAACTGATCCGGTTTCTATAGATCTATTTTAGCGTCTTGATTCCAGACACGGTGGGGATGAATGCATTATATGTCCTTATGGTGACTCCTAATATTGACCCGAGTATCTTTCTCTGGACTATCAGGGGTTGGCTCAAAACATTATGGGCCGCATAGCTCCCTGTCTCGCAGGCGTAAAAAAGTGGTGGCTGGAATAGACTTATATATAGAAGAAGCTTTGCTCTGGTTTTTAATACCTGGATCTTATATAGCCTGTAGTTCTAGATGAAGACCCTCAAAGCATATTTTTAGTTCTCGCTATGGGATTTCCAGTTGAAATTGGAGTCCCAAATGATACAGAACTATTTGATTTCATTTATTAAAAGGATCTCCTCACCCAGGGCACTAAACTGCTCTGGAACCAGCACTCTTATTTTAGAGATCACGATAACCGTGGATTTTACAGGATTCACTTTAATTCAGCACTTTTGTAACCAAGTAACGAACAGATCCCGAAAGCACTGCAGGTGTGTAAAAGTGCACTTCCCATTTATGTGTGCAGTGTAAAACAGAGCGCCATTTGAATATAATCTTATGCTAGTTTTGGGATGTTTGGGGATAGAGTTGGCTTATATACTCTACAAAATGTGTTAAAGTTGAGGCCTGTGGCACTCCCGCTTTAATCACATGCACAAACGACCTTTTATTTTCCATTTTTAAGGGAAAATATATTCCTAGGAGAAAGTTATTTAATGTATAGATCTAGATTCTATGGAGTTTAAAGTAAATAATTTTTTAAAGGAGGATAACGTGCCATACCTTGTCAAAGACCTTTACCACATCCATGAGCACCTCTAAAGTGATTTATTACCAGTTGAATCCCTATTTTGTATCTTCCCCAAGACTGGGGGTTGGGTGTACAGTATAATGGTGGTTCTGTAAACTATATTTAATGTCAGATAATAATTGGTTATCCTGC
>CABFOV010005446.1:31381-42488 GCA_902141375.1 Timema poppense
AAAAATAAACCTCCTTCAAATAGCTTCACCAGTAATCACGAGTTAAACCTTTTACACAAGAAGACCCCCCCCCCCCCTTATCATGAACGATCTCAGTTGAGACCCCCTCCCTGCACTTCCAAAGAGTTCGCCGATCCCCTTTATTTAGCCATTTATCAATATTACATTCGAATTTAGAATGTTTGCATTAGGGCCAAATGACCCATTTCATCCTCATAAAACCTAAATATTTATTAGTATACGTTGTTAGAGTGCTCACATTGTCCCTCAACACATAATATCCGTGAATAGAGTGCTCATATTGTCCCTCAAACATAATATCCGTGAGTAGAGTGCTCACATTGTCCCTTAACACATAATATCCGTGAGTATAGTGCTCACATTGTCCCTCAAACATAATATCCATGAGTATAGTGCTCATATTGTCCCTTAAACATAATATCCGTGAGTATAGTGCTCACATTGTCCCTCAAACATAATATCCATGAGTATAGTGCTCATATTGTCCCTTAAACATAATATCCGTGAGTATAGTGCTCACATTGTCCCTCAAACATAATATCCATGAGTATAGTGCTCATATTGTCCCTTAAACATAATATCCGTGAGTATAGTGCTCACATTGTCCCTCAAACATAATATCCATGAGTATAGTGCTCATATTGTCCCTTAAACATAATATCCGTGAGTATAGTGCTCACATTGTCCCTCAAACATAATATCCATGAGTATAGTGCTCATATTGTCCCTTAAACATAATATCCGTGAGTATAGTGCTCACATTGTCCCTCAAACATAATATCCATGAGTATAGTGCTCATATTGTCCCTTAAACATAATATCCGTGAGTATAGTGCTCACATTGTCCCTCAAACATAATATCCATGAGTATAGTGCTCATATTGTCCCTTAAACATAATATCCGTGAGTATAGTGCTCACATTGTCCCTCAAACATAATATCCATGAGTATAGTGCTCATATTGTCCCTTAAACATAATATCCGTGAGTATAGTGCTCACATTGTCCCTCAAACATAATATCCATGAGTATAGTGCTCATATTGTCCCTTAAACATAATATCCGTGAGTATAGTGCTCACATTGTCCCTCAAACATAATATCCATGAGTATAGTGCTCATATTGTCCCTTAAACATAATATCCGTGAGTATAGTGCTCACATTGTCCCTCAAACATAATATCCATGAGTATAGTGCTCATATTGTCCCTTAAACATAATATCCGTGAGTAGAGTGCTCACATTGTCCCTCAAACATAATATCCGTGAGTAGAGTGCTCACATTGTCCCTCAAGCTGTCTTTAGATAATTCGTTTATTTTTAACCATTTTTTTATTATTATTATTTAGCACCACGTCTTACTACCCGTTCGGGCTATACGCTTTAAATACTAATTACGCTAATGGATTAGGAGTTAGGAAGGTTGAATTAGAGGAAGTGAGCCCGCATTTGCGTGGAGGGAGAGTGGAAAACCATTTAGGAAAAACCACCCCAGTTCACCCGACCGAGATTCTAACCTCGATCTCCTCGTCCTCAGCAGTCGAGCTCAACACGACTAGCACGTTAGCCAACTACACCGCCAAGGCGGGTTTTTAACCTAAGATTGACGTGATTGATACTATAAATATAAATTCAATCAGACGCGTATAAAGATAATTTAATGATCATACTGTTCACGTACGCTAGTAATGTCACCTATGTTGTTAAATAACAAATACCCACGTCACAACTTCACAACATAGATATATACATATAGGTGGGCACACGGACTAAACGTCAGTCTCATCTAGTCTGGTTGACTGGTGTCTAAGATGTCGGGTCTCAAATTCCAGTCAAGTGTACTGAGGGTAGTCTTGTTGTAAATGGTTTTACACTCTACTTTCACACAAATTCAGGTACATTTCCTGCTTGTTTCTAATCATTTTAAAAATATTTCATTATTGTAAATATTCTGATCACCAGTAATGTTAGTAATATTTGATAAACCTGGAAACAGATAACAAAAACTAAGGTATTTTTTTATTTATCTACAGCACAGTTTGTACCACGCGTCTCTACCACCAGTCCAGCAAGATATAATTTGCCATTACTTACTAGGGAGGAAAATGGAACATACTTTAGGAAAAATTAGGTCCACTAATCCCGGCCAAGATTCAAATCTCGACCTACCATTAGCAGGCAAACCACAGAATAAATAAATTACTCCCCTGATATAGGTCATTACATTAAATAATTAGGCCTACTAAACAAATATAACTTAATATATGTTTGTCTAAATGTATGTTTGTTTGAATGATTTTATTAGTTAATCTCCATTGCTATTCAAATGTTTGAAAAGCACACAGTCATTTTCAAGGTGTGGTATTTTAATTATAAATTACTTGTATTCACGTCAATTGAATCCTGGACTTACGACGAACAAAGATGAAAGTCCAAATCTTGATTCTCATCAATCACCAAGGCACATATAACAGGTCGGTTTAAGAGGTCGTCGAGTGTGTTGAGGAATTGACTAACAAAGGTTTATAAGCCAGTGAGTGGAAATTCCAGCTCGAAATTAACTAGTTCAAATTTTAGTACCGATGTAGTGGAAAATCAGTAATGGTAACTAAGATATAAAGTTAATTTCAAGTGTGATCCAAGGCATTCTAAGAACACAGCGAAGCCAGAATTACCTTTCAGGGAGGAACATTTTTTCTACAATATTTTAAATTTAGTTGTGATTTATTTGTTCATACAGTTGTTCTGGAAATATTTTACTCATTAAACTTAAAGTTTTAATCCAGTAAAATCGTATTGCACTGTTTGAACAGGTGTATATATTATAAGCCATAGATGAGTTGAGGTTCTCGATCACTAAAGTTCACCATTTATATGAAATCAAACATATTGTTGTCGGATTTTACTCTCTCATTTCAAATGACGGTGACTGTGAAAGAAATCTAGCTTGAGATTATGTCGAATATTTACGTTTTATGTGAATACGAATTAAAAATAAAAGTGGATTTTACCATTTATTCTGTCTGTCCAACTGTCCCTGGACAAGGGTCCAAAACGATTGGATGGATTTTGTTCAAACTCAATATTTAGATTTTAGGAATATGCCTTAAAAGTTTGTTTTTTTATCCTAGCCCTTCAATTAAAGTAGTTTACCAATGATTGATTTTTTTTGTATTCCAAATTTTTCAAAAATGGTCATAACAGTTTTGTTTAAAATTTATACTTAGGATTTGTTTGGGATAACAAATAGTGCCGTATGATTGGTTTTTGAGTAAAAATGTTAAGACGGATAGCTTACTGATGGGGATATTGTAAAATTCAAAATATTTAAAAAAATGCCCTGATAATATTGTATAAGCTGTATATCTGTAGATTGTGTGATATATAATAAAAAAACACTGTATTCTTGTTTTTGGGTTAAAAACTCATTTATGTGTAGTTTACTGATACCTGATATTTTAAAAAATTGAAATATTTTACAAATTGACCTAAGAGTTGTTCCAAATGGGTATTTTGGGAATATTTGACATGTCAGAAAACACTATATACTTGTTTTGGTGTAAAAACTGATTTAAGGGTATCTTACTGATTACCGAGTTTTCAAAAATTAGATTTTTTTTAAAAATAGCCGTAACGAGTTGTTTATAAATGGGTATCCTGAGAGTGTTTTACATGACAAAAAGCACTGCTCTGGGTAAGAATTTTGTAAAGAGTCTTTTACTGTGGAGTGATTATTGAAAATCATAATTATTTTGTAAATCGATCAATGAACCGCAAATAATAGAGCAGAGGTGGGCAACATATTTTTAAGTGTAGCCATAGGTGTGGCGAATGAGAAATGAAATTCACCACACCGTGTAAAAATTGAGAAATTAGGTTATTCAATCAAACATTTAAGACAACACACACTGTTTGAACAAGTGTATTTGTTACACGCACATCTTGACTACTCAGTTACAACCATCCCCCACACAAATAATAAACAATGTTCGGATTGAAAATGTTAGAAGCATTTTTATGTGAATTTCGACAATCCTTTTGTATGACAAGTTACATAAACATTGGCTGAATATTTGAACTCAATACATATGAGGAATGTTTCCAATGATGTGCAGGAAATATCAAGTTACCGCAAGTACACACCGTCAGGATAAAGTTTATTCTACTGAGAGAGTTGGCAAACTAAAATTTGTCAAACTTTTATGGCAGATTCGCCACTTGTGGTGATTGGCGAGAGGGTTGCCCCCTCCCCCCGGTGATAGGATGATAGTAAAATGTTCCTGTCATCGAGGATAGGGTGACTTTACGGTACACTCTCTTTACACACTAAATATTATTTTGTATCACTAGCTCATATTTAAGAAAGTTGATGAAGTGGTATAATTACAATGTTTTATTATCAGCGTTTTATAAGAGTGAAACAATCTATCAAGTGGTTGAATGACTGATTTGTGAGATTGAGAATTAATAAGAATATCTTTCTAGTAGGGCCTATTCAGAAAAATGACGTGCAAACCAACCAAAACACGCAAGCGAGATAATTAATTGAGCGACGATGCTTAATATTACTATACTAAGATTACGATATAAAACGCCAGAGTGGCAAAAACTAGCTCAATCCACCTCGCCGAGAGTACGCTTAGGCCTTCGAGGAAAAATAACAGACCTGATCATTCTTAAAAAAGGCTTTTCGATTAAATTTTGTTTTGAATTATGGTTTCATTATTATGTACTAGCAAGCCTAGGAGAATAGATTGAGAAAGAATTAAAATGTCAGCTGTACATCGGGGCTGTACTGAGGGTGATTTTCCCTTAATGGATTCCCAATCTTCCTCTAATTGCAGGTACATTTCCTATAAATGCTATCTTCTTCATATATACTCCTTTACATATGAAAAGGGTACAGATTTTAAATTATCTAAAAATAGTAGAAAGAATAATAATATAATAATTAATAAATTTTTTAAATTATCAAAAAATGGAAACAAAAATTCTGTAAGATTGCACTTGAATATATCAAACAAACACGTTACAAAACGAATTTAAAATATACCTGTATTCAACGAATAACCTTCTGCCAATAAATTCTTCCATTTTACCAAACATGGAAATTAATCCACAAATACCAACTTAATAACAAATCGTTACCCTTTTAATCGGAAATAATTCCAGTTTAGTTTCATCGCCTCACAAGTAATGTGAATTTTCATATTAAAAACATAAAGAGATAATATAAAGCCCACCATATTATCATGTCAGTTCGACCACTGTGTGGATAAAAATATTATTATTATTATTCATGAATTTACAAAACATACATTTTATTCATTGTAAATGCTTTAAAATACCTAAAAGATTATTAAAGGTATTAAAATATAGCCTAACAATTTCAAAATTACTAAAAATTACTTAAAAATGACAAATAAAATATGCATTTTCCCACCCAAGAGATAGTGAACAGAATATATGTACTCATGAGCATTATCTGTGAGTAGCAACAAAAAGATGACATGTAATCAAAATCCGGCCATACTTCTGAAGATAGCCAGAACGGGAAAATATATACAAGACAGTCGGTATAAGATATCAGCGGTTTAAGATATTGTATAGCCTAAGGCAACAGGACAAGGAGCATTACTATATATATATACTATTTACCTATTTGAAGAGAACTAGGAGACTGAATTAAGAAAATTCAACAGCATAGAGTTGAGTGGAAATTGCAACCCTGAACATAAATTGAACTGTGGTAACTTAAATTAAAGGCCACAACACATTATTCTTGCAATCTTCGTTATGGGCTCCGAGTCTTACTGCCCATACGCATATTTACACTACTAAGGAAAGTAAAGCTCGGGAGAAATGTATCCGTGTTTGTGTGAAGGGTGAATGTGAAACCATTTATGAAGCAACGTCTTAGCCATTGAATTTACATACTCAAAGAGCTCGTTAGAAAGTTGACAACCGTATAATGTTGGGTTAGTTGAAATTTAAAATTTGGTTTCATAATTATTCACTAAAATATACTGGTAAAATTTATGTGAATTATGGGTGTGTCGCAATATTCTATTCCTACCTTCCTCCAGGGTCACCATTTGGCTTACGATGGGAAAATAAGAGTAAAGAGGAAGCTTAGTGATGTCATTGAAACATTTAGCCTACTCGGGTTGGCAAACACTAGCGATTCTGGTGGAGTGATTTCGTTACTATTCACTATACCGGTGACTTCTGCAGTAAACTATACGTCCAACATTTCAGTAATTCCTGCCAGTATTCGAACCCTGACCTTTCCGTCACCACCAAACCTGTCAAAACGTGACTAACGTCCGGTGAGGGCTATTGCTGTGTTTCTTGGTTGGTTTCTACTTGAAGGTGACCTAACACCCAGTCCAGTTAATCCCCCCGTCCTCAGCCAATGGATCTGATGTAATCAAAGTAAGACATACCTAGTCCGGGGTTGAAACTGTGAAGACTCTACATACAGGTACATGACGAGAAGGGCGATATTTACAGTCGACAACCTTCCTTTGCTCGTGTGTGTCGACCACTTTGATCATTCATGCGTGATTAATACGGTGTATTAATACGATACACCCTGCGGCGGTGGGCTGGTGGACTGCCCCCTCCCCCCTCTCCTACTCCCAACTTTCCACTGGCGGTTTGGTTTTATCGTTAGCGACGATTAGATGGGAGTAATTTCCATAAAAATCCAGAACATTAAACTCAATCAATATTGCAATCAACGCTCCATTATGTCTCATTGAATCGGGGCTGTTATTGAAATAACTTCCATCGTTCAGCTTGATAAGATATATTATGGCCATCATAGCTGTATTTAA
The DNA here is from genome assembly GCA_902141375.1 of Timema poppense. Taxonomy (NCBI): domain Eukaryota; kingdom Metazoa; phylum Arthropoda; class Insecta; order Phasmatodea; family Timematidae; genus Timema; species Timema poppense. Next base: position 38,240 of record CABFOV010005446.1, read on the forward strand.
AAACAGATTCGGGAAAGTATAGTGTTGAAAATATTTCCATTTGTAAAATATAAACATTTTGGCATGGTATTATTTAAAAGGTGACCTGGAGGTCTAGGCGTAAGGTGTCATACTTCTGTGCTGACGTTCGGGGTTCAATCCTCAGTACCGGCACAGATTTATCTGATTACCAAACCCTTCCTTCACCTCTGACAAGACGTGTATTAATCACATCTTGTGAATGTGGGGAATGCCAGGCCTCCACCGTGGTTCGGATTCCACGTTAAGCTGTAGGTCCTCCATTTCATCTCCCAATCACCCTACCATTACACATTAGCGTAAGTGCGTATAACCCGAACGAGTAGTAGTAAGCGGTGCTAATAATAAATATTATTTAATTATGTTATACCAAAAGTATATAAACAGCTGTGCTTTTATTTTATAGACCTTTAATCGTAATTACGGCTTAAAGATAATTTTTATTTTTTATAAAATATTTAACTATGCACTATTCGTATTTGTAGCCACATGGTCTAAGGAAGGCCATGTTCCACAAACGGTGTGCCACGGTCTGCTACAACTGGTCAAACCAGAATTTGTTTTATTACCTACACTTCATAATATAAAATTAGGATATTTTAATAACTTTGTTAAGGCCATGGATAAAAATAGTGCTAGTTTTTTAAAATTTTAATGTCAAATTTCCTCGAATAATTGATTCTAAAATTAAATAAGGTGTTTTTGTGGGCACTCAAATCAGAGATCTGATTCAAGATGGAAAATTCGAAGGAATATTAATAAAGTAGAAAAAACACCGTGGAGATTATTCATAAGTGTTACAGAAATTTTTTTGGGAAACTTTAAAGCACGGAACTACCATGACGTGACATGGTGAGCGATTCCACCAAGACATTTTGATGACAGAAAAGAGGTGAAGTTCTCGTGTACTCACAGACTATTACTTGTCACTTAGGAAGGAGGTTCCAGATGCTAAATACTCAAGAAAATCATCATTTGTCACTTTTTAAGTAGTAGTAACAGTGTTATAAATTAACGTAAATATACATTTTCTTTTTCAGATTTAACCTGTAGTGTCAATAAAAATCCCCGCGTGATAAAAAAAACTAGATACATATTTAAATTCAGCACAAAAATTACTATTAGAAAAAGAGGTTTTTAAAAACGGTGAAATATACCTTTATTTGGAGGATACTATTTTTCGTGGAAACTGAAGCACCAAATGAGTTTATCAATAATCGTTGCATCATTAACATTGAATTTTTCCAACTATGAACTTAAAAATAATTTTCAATCAGTGAGACAATTATCATCAGAATAACAAAATCAAAGTATTTTCTAGAACTCGACTCACTTATAGCTGATGAGTCATCAAGGACATTAATCGAGCTTTTACCGCCAAAAGTTGATACAACTGGACAGTGAAAAATACATTATTAGTATTAGTCTTCTCAAACATGAAAGGATAACTTTTTAGTACGTTATACACATTGTCAGACCAGATAACATTCTACTGTCAAATTAATATATCTTGTCTGTAGGAAGTAATCCATACAGTACGTCTAAACAAATATTATTGAGAAAACTTTGGTAGGTGTGAATTAGTCTACATTTATTTAGTAGAAGATATGTTAAATCTTTGAACTGGGGTAAAATGAATTATTAATGGACCCTCCAACATCTTCTAACATTTCAATCATTCATTATTCATTTGACATAAATAAACACACTGGTCCAACATAAACGTTGGATGCATGAATAATAATAGTTTGAATCACAACATTCTTAATACTTTCTAAATAACCATCAAGAGCTACACCGGATCAATGCTGTCCCAAACATGACAGTTACCTACCTGGTCTGTTCGACAACATTTCATGTAATCTAGATTCCCAGCCCGACCCGTTTGAGGAGCTTACACCCAAATGTAAGACTGCAAAACAGTAGCCAGGGTGTTGTATGGCCCCAATTTGACCTCTGACCCACCCGTTGATTGGCTTAGAACTTGTCACGCGACCACGCCCTTTCGCTCTGATTGGCTGTTGGCTGACATAGCATTTGTGGGCTTATCAAAAGGGAAAAAAACTAAAACTTTTGCGGAACAAACGAGGAAAAAGGATCACAGCCATAAAAATGTCACGCTTGCTTGAAGAGCTTAGTTCGAATCCCTGTCATGAGTGTGTACTGAGGCCGGTTTCCTCCCTCATCGTCCACGACTTGTGCCCCCTGACGGGGTACAAGTTGGGATGTTAAATTTTTGCTTGCGCAATCATATATAAGGCTCCCTTTATAGGTGATCTAGCAAATTTTGTCAAAGGGTAAAAACAAATAAAAAAATAAACATGTGGTTTGGTTTATCGAACGGGTGAAGTGAATTTTCAGGTTTAACTCCACAGATCTGTATTAGTCTTTCTATCTAACTTTTGAACACATCAACCAATTTAAATAAATTACGTTAATGTGTTAGGTATGAGGAAGGTTTAGTTTGGAGGAAGTGTGCCCGTATTTTCGTTAAGGAAAAGTGGGAAACCTTTTAGTAAAATCACTCCCGGTACACCTGACAGAAACTCGAACCATGATCTCCCCGTCATTGAAAGTTCTAGTTTATTGCAAAAGTTACGCCTTAGACCATACGGTCACCGAAGCGGGTTTGTATATCTTGAAGTAGTAAATTTTGCTTTCATGTAATTTACTTAAATACTGTCTCTATAAATCAGGATATTTTGGTTATTCGTTAAAATGGCCTGTAGAAATATTTCTGAAAGCATTTAAGGTGGGTGTCCCTTATATGAACATGTTAAGTTGTGAGAATTTTTCTAGCCGCCATTTTGAAGGGGGAGATAGAAGTTCTTATCCTGGTCGGGTGTACTGGTACTCTTTCTCAGCGAAAATATGGGTACACTTCGTCTAAATATATCTTTCCAAATGCTTAAAGTCACGAGCATAATTAGTATAAATGTGTATAAACTGTTCTGCCGCGCAAATGCGTGTGCATTTAACAGCGTAAGACGTGTTAAAGAATTATTTGATTAAATTGCCGTTCCAACAAACATTAGCCATGCTAAAAACTCCTTTGGATCTTGAGTTATGGCATGATGTACCCTGAAAAAGATAGCGGGGTTCAAATCCAGGATCATACATGCGAAAAAGGACCTTGCAAGGCAGCATTATGAAACACCTCTGGCATATGAATTACCCCCTGTTTTTCAGAGGTCAAAGCCATTGACTTACAAGGCCATTTAGGACGGAAATATACAGAATATCAATGCTCCAAAAGGCGTGTGTGCCATAAATACATGGTTGCAACATTACTATTTCCCCATTCTGTTTCCAAAGTGCACGTTAAATACTTCAAATAAATTTATATTATTAAAAATATACTTGTAAATAATATCCAATTGTGACTATATATATATATTTATAAAAGCCAAAGCCCACACAAAATACATGATATAATGTTATTGTTTTTGACGCATATAAAATGCATTACTAAATATTAAATTTACATGATAAAAACTCGCTTCAAAGGTCGAATATTTTAAGGCGTCACCCTCGAGTTAGACCGGTATGATCATGATGGGGGGAAATCGAGGTTCTAATCTCGGCTGGGTGAGCTCGGGGTAGTTTTTCACTCTACCTTTATGCAAATGCGGATTCAAACTTCCCAATTCCTGATCTATTAGTGTAATTAGTACTTAGGTGAATAACACAAACGGGTAGTAAGACGCGGTGCTAAAATGTGTCAAGTTCGTGGGATCTATAAATAATATGTGTGCCAGATCACGTTTGAGTTTCCATTTTAGAAACAGGCTATGGGAAGGTCAGGGCTTGATCTAGCATAAATTTATTTTTTGGGGGTAAATTTTCATAAATCGTTTTTCATTTCCAGCTGTGGGGAAAATGAGATTCATTCCCAATAAATTGTAAACAGTAAAGACTGAATGAGATTTACTTCTCCATATTGTTTGGAATACGTAATATTCGTCTGTCTGTAAGCTTCCTAATTTTCTCCATGATAATATGTGCGTCACCATTTTTTAAATTGTGTCATATAACGGTTATTCTCTTGGTATATTGAAACTGAATATTTAACTTACTATGAGATGCACCCTGATAAGCCCCACTAAGATGACAGTGGTCACGGACGCGGTCTTGACCTAACTCCTACTCGCATATCATACTAATATTATAAAGAGGAAAGGTTTGATTTTTTGTTTGTTTGTTTGTTTGTAATGAATAGGCTCCGAAACTA
>CABFOV010005447.1:0-13528 GCA_902141375.1 Timema poppense
TGGCATGTAAAAGAAATCCTGTAGGTATGTGAAAATATCATTTCTGACAAAATTTATAAGACCTCTCGTTCTCGCTAATAGAAATTGTTGTGTGCTGATATAATCAGTCGGTTCAAAAAGTGCACGTTAAATATCTTAGAAAAAATAAAAAATAAAGATATATATTACTTATTGAAATATCTACAACAAATTTAAAAGTAAACTTTAAATACAAAAGATAAACTAATTAAAAATAAATTCACACAATCATGTCGGCATAAAATAATATATTGTTTTTTTTATCCATGCCTTTCTCTTTACATATATGCAATTAATAGATAGTTAGTAAAATAAAAGCAGGGCTATGTGATAAATCCAAAACCATATCCTAGACTATGCCTCGCATATTTGATATTTCACCTCTACTTAATTTAACATTTAAACACTGACACTCGCACTGAAAAAAATAATATTATATTAATCATAAATAAACTAATTTGGGAAGTCATATCTTGATATGAAACTCTCTTTTTTCATACAAAACCGTAGTCATAGTTACTAAATAAAACTGCCCCAGTTAAATATAGTACACAATATAACGACCCTATATAATAGCAATGAAGTGTTACTAACGTTGAAAAATACATTGGTGGAAGCATGGTCTAAGGCGCTACTCGTGTAAAAGACAATATTGCTGGTGACGGGAATATCGTAGTTCAATCCTTGTCGGGTGTACTGAGGGTGGTTTATCCTAAATGGTTTCACACTCTCTTTCCACGCGAATGGGGATATATTTACTATAAAGTTAACCTCTCTCGTACTTAACATATTAGCGTAATCATTACACAGGCATAGGCCTATAAATTGAATGGGTACTAAAATGCGGTGCTAAAAGAAGTTGAGAATTATCGATTATTTAATATATGGTTTGTTATTTCAAGATATATTTCAAAGCAAAATGCAGTTGAAAGGCTTGGACATTGCGTTCAAAGTGTCATGTGTTATATTTTAAAATAAGTGGTACGCAACTCCGCACGGACTTTCTCACTCTATTGTTTAAAAATGGAGATATTTGCTCAAAATTTGTATATAATATACATTAGCGAACCCGAGATCAAAATATGGTAGACATACGTAAAACATTTTTTACTCACGGCTTTAAATTTTATAATTTTAATTTAAAAGAATTAACGTTTTCATTTGAACTCTTAGACTAATAAAAAATATCGATATTGGGTCTCCAAGGGCCAACACTTTGTATTAAAATTTTGACCTCCCGTTAAATTTTTTGTCATTTTCTTAGAGGATGCACATCTTATAGTTATCGCATTGTTATTAAATTACTTTTTTTTTATAAATGTTGAGCAATGAAATAGGTAATTATTGACAATTGATTCTAAAATGAGATAGATCATTGCTGTATCAGAGGTGGATTAAGAAGTGGGGCATGGGGCTTGGGGGGCGCGCGCCCCCCCGTGAAGTAATTAAATCAACTAAATTAATGTTAAAGTCTATACTAGTTTTGTTGCCACTTAATGCTATCTCAATAACCAAATTTCATTTTTTAAATTGTCATTGGTAATAATATTAAATAATTATCATACGGTTATTATTAATATTACTTAAAACAATCACATTAAGTATTAAAATGATGAAAATGGGTATTAATGAAATCACCCAAATTTAAGTTGCGTGCCTCTCACCTTGTTGCACGAACCTTGTTTAGGTTTAAATTAATTTTATCATTTTTATTATTACTATTTCAATAATTAATAATATATAAATATCTTTAAAATATTTATTTTTAAATATCAAGCTTTAAACAAAAACTTTGAATAGTACCAAACACATAGCGTGTTAGTATGGCTTAGTGGTGAAATTTAGATTTAAAATGAGAAATAACTAGCTCACTATAGAGTGGAGTTAGAGTTCGATTGTTCTAAATCTAAATAATTCCATCTATTTTGTCTAATTGATTGAATAGTTAAATGAAACTATTTATATAATAATTATTACAATGTTTAAACATATTTCCGTCTTAATAATCACTATTTTTTGATGTTATTATTTTATTTTAATAAATTTCAATACTAATCGCTAATTTCATGCTATACCCTTTATTAGAGGATTATTCTTAGGTTTAGCATTATACTGCAAATTACTTATAGACATACTCACAAATTTTCAAGTATTTTTATGTCAAAATTTATTGAAGTACCCCCTCCCCGACCCAATCCTGATGGGAGAACCCACGTATTTTACCACCTCACGAAAATCCTGGATTCGACCCTGTGCTGTACTAAAATCTCCTCTAAGAGGTTGAAGGAAAAACATCAACTTCTTGAAAGACTTACTTATTTGATTATTCTATGGCATTGGAGAATTATTGCGTTTAAACTAAAGTAGTATCTCTTTACGACTAAAGCTCACAAAACTGTAGTAATATATTTTACAATAGCTCAGAAACTATTGGTTTTATAAAACTATATTTCAAGAAAAGTTTTTTATTTTTAATAATAGTACAATTTTACAAGGAAAAGTTATCTAGTATCTCAAATAGTTGCGGAGAAGTAGACATTTTTGCTTCGGTAAAGGACCCTAAAAGTCATTTTCATGGAAAATGATAATAATCCATTGTGTTTATAATCTTAATCCACTCCTGGATAAGAATTTGATCAAAATCTTACAGCCGATTTTGAGATTTTTTTTTTCTCTTTTAGCTTTTTATTTAACTACTCTTAATTTTAGGGTTAAACAGACAGACCGATGGTATTACAAAACTCACTTTTTAGGGTTTAAGTGGTCATGAGACGTCAATATCTATCAACATTTCGGGTTAGATTTTTATTTTTACGCTCGCAATACTTTACGTTTAGTGTTAGAAAAGTTAAAAACCAATATATTTATATATATATAGCTTGAATGTTATTGGTTTTATAAAAACATTTTTCTTATAAAAGGTTTGTATTATAAGTAGTTCTACATATTTTAAATGATTAGTAATTTAATATTTCAAATTTTTGGGAGATGTGATAAAAAATATGAATTTATGCGACCGACCGGAACCCTTAAAGTAATTTTGCCTAAATATTGAGAGTAGCCTTTTTTTGTAATATTAATACATTTTTTGGAATGAAATTTAACCATCATAGTGTTTGCCCTTCTTACTGTAAACTACCCTTTATTTTAGGGTTAGATATCCATTTCGAAAAAAACCCCAGGGCAACCCAATGAAAACCCAAGTTTTAGTCCAATCGGTAAAATAGTTTAGGTGATAGTCTTAGGTACAGACAGACATACTAAATAATGGAAATGATAAAAAACACTTTTTTGGATTCTGTGGAGAGGGAGGGGGGAGGGGGTTCTTGAAATGTCTTCGTTCATCAAAATCTCGATTCCGATTTTTCTGATTATCACAACTTTCTCTACTTGTAAGCTAGAGAGAAAGTAAAAGTCTTGATATGGTAAGATTAACTTATTTTTAGTGAATTTTCAGGTTAACTATTGTAGTTATGAGATCGAATTAAATTGTTGGAAACGCGTATCAAATAAAACCATTTCAGATTTTTACAAGAATAAAAATAACATCTATATATACATTAGGATTGTTTTAGGGATTTCGAAGCTTTAGAACCGCTATTCTCATAAGAAATACCACGGTGTGGGAATTGTTTTTTCCAAATAGGAGGATAGAAGGTGGCCTTAAGCGTTGGTGTTTGGATAATAGTCAAGACATGACGAGACAGTTATCGAATCCCGGTTTTATCAAAGGTTTTTTTCTCTATATCCTGTTTGTATGCGTATGTCCCTACGATTTAAACATTTTCCACTAATCAATTACGTCCATAAATTTAATTAATGAATGATAAATAAACTTTAACATTCACAATGTAATCTTAACGCCAGCATATTCGACTGGTTTATCAAACACTCGACTACTTAACGTGTCGAAGACTAAAATCAAATATTTCATTAGTGGTTATATTATAGAGTTCTATTAAACATTCTAATCTTCTTATTTAATTTAATTTAAATATAATATTTAAGGAGAATCGTGCACGTGATAAATTTGGCATGGACCAAATTTATTTCTCAACGGGTAAAAATGATAAAATGACCTCGCCTAGAAACCTTCCTTCAAACAATCGCTGAAATATACCTGCATTGGCCACCAACGCGCCAGTTGAGTCTGGACCTTTGCAGAAGTCTTATCTGCGTATTCTTATCTCAAAACACTGCTGCGTATTTTAAATCTGTACTGGAGTAATTTTTATGTAAGAAACTACCAAGTTTTAACCCCTATTTTAGTGATTCCTAGAAAACCTTCCTTATCTTTCCAACATAGTTGTGTGAAGCAGTAAGGGATTGATTGTTGCCTAGGGGGGAAGGGCGGGGTTGGTTGTACACACCAATGATTCGCTCTAAAGGCTATACATGAGTCTCACGTGACTGACAGTTGAAAACTGTGAACATAAAACATTACCACAACACAAAAACGATTACAAATAAATAAACCGTAAGCTAAAGAGCTGTAGAGAATCGTGAGCTTGTTTGCATATCACTTGGGAGACCTGGGTTAAAATCCCAGCTAGGCACACTAAAGTAATTGTACACATATAGCTTTGATTGCTACAATCGTAGATATGATTCATTTAGAAAAGATTAAATAAAGCTGCATTTATTGAATGAACCTCTAAAAATACAGTAGGACTAATTATCTTTGTTAACTGAAGAGTAAACATAGGCAATAGTAAAAAAAACTGTCTTTATAAATGATTAATATATCTACTTATTACCAGCACATGGAATTAAAGTCAAGCTCAACTTGTATAGTTTGCTGATAATGGGGAGGTTGAGGCTCGAATCCCGGTCGAGTGTACTTAGGGTGTTTACTCTTAAGTGGTTCCCCCTACTTTCCCTAAGATTGGGAAATGCGTCAAAATCTGAAATTTAAATTGAAAGAATCTGTTAAAAATTCCCGCTAAGGTTCGAAAAAGCGCAGCCTACCTACTGCTCTGAAGCTAAAGATAGTTAAATGAGATGACCAGACGATCTTCTTAGTACTTTCTAAGAATCACTGCAACACGAGATGGTGTAAACTGATACTCTTCTTTGCGTGGTGGTGTCCACAGCTGGAAGTGTGTCAGCCCTCACACGTTCAAGCTGTGAGGCAATAATCAAACATATGCTAGTTCACAACTAATCTACCATAAAATTGAAATAAATTTAAAACCTTAACAATGTTAGATAAAGATTATAAAAATAATTACAAATTGATTTTTAAAAATGTTATTTTTAGAATGTAGAAGTAATATTTAATTATTTAAAAAGTATTTAGGCGATTGTATTGAAATATTTACACTTTAAATCTAAATCAATTTATTAAGTAAAATATAAAAAAATCAAATACAAAGAGCTTATGATTTTATAAAAATAGATGAATCAAATTTTATTAGTTAAAACAGATTTTAAAGAAAATTAAAACTAGTGAATATATATTCAGGGGAATGGTGCATCAGATTCTTTTTGAGAAAACTATTTTTTCTCTGAAAAATTAATAATGATTGTGTTTTTATTATATATATATATATATAAACAATTTTTTCTCTGCAAAATTAATTATAATTGTGTTTTGATTATATATATATATATATATATATTAAATAAAAAAAAATTATAGTTAATTTTGCAGAGAAAAAATTGTTTTCTCAAAAATAATCCGATGAAATTGTGTTTTGATTTAAAATATATATATATATATATATATATAATCAAAACACAATTATAGTTTTTAAAAAAAGAATCCGATGCACCATTACCCTGAATGCAAATTATCTTTCTGTACCATTTTTTCCCTCATATTAAAGTCATAGATGTCGTACAAATATTTGACCTTAATATGTTTTATGGGCCTCCAAACTTTTTAATAAAAGTGGGTATTACATCTATGTCCCATGGTAACTAATGCCACACTAAAAATAGTTTTACCCACTTCAATGGCCAGTTGGACAGAGGCGTCATTATCGTGCTAGACTGGACTGTTTTTCATGGAGAGATATGTGTTTGAATACTGGTCGGGTCTACAGATGGTGGTTTTTCCTAAACTGGTTTATCATCCTCCATCCACGCAAATGCGGGTGAATTGCGTATACTTAAAAGGCTTATTTCCTTTTCCCTACTCCATTAAAATAATTATCTATGCGTATAACCTGAACAGTTAGTACGACTCATTGGTAAAAAACATAACAAACAAAATAGTAAATAGTTTGATTATTTATTTTATTATTTATGTTTAGATAGTATATAGCTGTATATCGAAGTGAAATCAGGATTTTAACTATAGCTCTAAAACTAGGGGTGGCTTACAAAAACGTATTTATATAAATTAAAATATGTTTGAACTCAGCCCCAATGTTTTAAGTTTAAAATTGATATCTAAGTATTATTTTATATCATAAATAACCATGCAGCTGGTTTTATTGGATAAACATATAAGTCATCTTTGAAAATACTCATTAGTATCGTAACAGTTATTTCTGTCTGTCTAAAACTTATTTACATTTTACTTTTAGCCTTAGGACTATTTGGAATGATTAATGAAATTTAACAAAAAGTTTGAACAGCTATTATCTCAGAGAAACAACCAGCTCATATTCTGATAGAATCTAATGTTTATAATAAATAGCTGATTCCTGATTAAAATGTTTTATTCACATGTTAATATAGCTATGAGTAAAATAAATAAAATTAATTTCGTTATTCTACGTGCATTAATTTATCTAGCAAAAAGATTAAATTATAATAAATACTATGATGAAGAAGATGAATATTAGAAGAAGGGAAAATATTTTTTATTACAAATAGAGCCGTCATTGGATATATCTTTCAATTTTATTGAATGTAGTAAAAAAATTACATCTGAAGATGAAAATATAATCGGAGATATTTAGCAAAGCATACTAACTGGCCTCGTAGTGTAGGGGTAACTGCACCTGTCTACTAATCTAGGGGTCCCGGTTCCAATTCCTGATTGGTACCTTGGGTATTTTTTCACTAAAGTGTAATTACCGCAATGGTTACCAGAGTTTGGTTAGTTAGGCTTTAGTTAGGTTTAAGAGTTTCCAATGATTCTTCACCCTTTATTAACTATCACCATCACCTTATTTCATTGGGAAATGGAAAGCTCCTCAACGGAAAGGATGTACGATTAGTACATTCGGGTATCCCCTGGGCAATGGTACATCCGTAAAGGCTAATCCTTCCAATACTGGGATACTATTGTTGTAACAATATATTATTATCTTAGTTTAACAATGATCTACCACGGAGTTTTCCGGAGACCATTAAATGTTCAGGATCATTATTTACTAATAGATGAGCGAGTTCATAGGCTTTTAATGTTAACATCAAGTTATCACTAAATCACAGCTACCAATGACTAGGGGTCACCTTTACGCAAGTATTTCCATGCTAAGCTAAAAGTGCAGGGTTTGATTCCCATGAACAAGTATAATTTTTTAACTATAGTGACGGCAACATCTATGTTTTACATCCTTGGGTATATCGCCAACCCTGTATAAATAAATCTTTAATTAAAGGAAACCAACTTTGGTAGCCGTATGGTCACATACACTATTCTCGCAACAAACAATTTAGAAAAAAAATTATATAGGCACCGTAAACCTGAAAACGAGTCATAGGTGGCTGATGTTTAATGATAGTTCAAGAATCATATGACTTAAAACGTCCATCATATAATCTGCCTTAAGCTATGGGCTAAATTTGAGGACATGATGTTTCCTATGTAGCTTAATGATAGGAGCATTGACGTATTAAACCTATGGACCTGGATTTGATTCATCTGTTTAGATGTTATTTTTAAACCATATTTGATTTAATTGAAATATAAATAATACTATTTACTTTTTTCATATTAATATATAAGATTAAAACAAACATTAAAATATCTTACAATAATGTAAATGTAATAAACAGAGAGACACTGCACTGGTATTGAAACGGGCACAGGGTGTCAGTTTCATGTAGTATTGTGGACTGGTGGTGGAAAGGTCTATTATATTCAATCAAGTCCAAGCTTTACCTGATGTATTGATGTGGTTTTTAACAAATAGTTTTCCCACCTTCGCTCAACAAATATTTGGGTTTATTTATTTGAGATATACATTCTTCGTCCCTGCCTAATTAGCGTAAATCTGTGCATAGTCCAGATGAGTGCATAAAGAAGGTGTAAAAAAATATCAATAAAACAAGTATTCAATCCGATTATTCCCCCCACTTATTTGGACAACCTTTACCCCTTTATTGGGGAAGTGAAGGTCGTAACTGAACAACAAACTGTATTTAGATGACATGCACGCTCGTTACTGACCCAAAACTGGCCCATTCCATTCTGATCTAGGTAGGTGTCATCTTGTATTTATTAAAGCACCGCACTTGAGGCGTACTAAGTCTATGGAAGTGGCTTATTCCCACCACTTTTGAGACGTACTAGATCTAACTATGAAACTAGCCCCATGTCAGGGTACACTTTATAATTTTTTTCAAACCAAGAACCCTTATTAATGTGTAACCTTTGCTTGACAAAATCATTATTTTCACTGAATCTTCACATATACATGATCAAACTAGATTATATATGATTATGTCCTATCTGCGTGATTATCTATGTAGGTCAAAGAAAATTGAATTTAATGATAATTTATCCTACAGTAGCCCCATGGCTTCTTTGGTGCTGACTGACAGCTCACAGCTGACAGCTGACAGTCAACATTTAGGTATATACCTACATTTTGAATGTCAGAAGTGACAGCTGCTAAACACTTGTTTTTGCAGATCATATGGTTCGGCGTAGGGATACATTATTTGGTCTGGTAACTTTTCAAAGCATTCAGTCAGCACCAAAGAAGCCATGTGACTACTGTAGCTAGGCGATAACATGTATAGTTAACTATGCAAGGCAATAGTGTGATTAAAAATGCGATAAGTAATATAAGTCAGTTCATGTAATAATTTAGTGCAAACTGAATTAGGTGATACTATTGAATTGAGTTGATTTGTAATGTAGGCCGATATTATACGAATAAATATAGTGAGCTAAATCTATCAAACTTGAAAGGAATAAGCCTATTTAGCTCTTAAACAACAACAAAAACAGCAACAACTATAAAAATATGGTCCAGATAATGAGACGGACCAGAATAGTTCAGTAGTAGAATATTGGCGCACTAAGTTGGGCCTCCCAGATTTGATTCCCTAGTCAAGGCTGTCATTTTTCACTTCTTTGAATATGATTCAAATGTTAGGACCAATCATGTGGATAATCATCAAGTATCAGTTTGTGATACACATGAATTAAAAGAATAAAGCCAGTCTATACTCTTAATATACTGTTATTTTATTGGTTGAATTTTTTTTTTTTTTTAATATAACATAGGTCTGACTTTTGATATGGGTTAGGCTATTTTAAAACAAACATTTCAAATTACTCTGTAATCTAAGTGTAATGCACAATTGTGAACAAAGTTATTTGATCTCACAAAAACCGCGATTCTGTTAACTAAACTTTTATGATAATAAAATGTGATGAACAAATATAGTTCTTTATTTTAAATGGATGTCCACCTTTAAGTGAGCTTTAACGACTTCTATGGTAGGAAATAACTTTATTTACTATTAATTAATAATAATATCCCGTATACAACCATGCATTTTACCCTATTTATTATGTATATATATATATATATGCAATTTGTTAATAGGAAACTTTGACTCTAACTTTTTAAATAACATTAATTTACTGGACAAAATCGCAATTAATAATGTAAAATGAGTTGCCTCTATGTATTTTACAATGAAAGGGGGGAAAATTAACATCTAACGAGAGGGGTAATTAATAACTAATTTAAACCATACATAGGGACGCATTTTTTATAGTGGTGTTTGAAATTAATTTAACTTTAGCTTTGATATGTCCCATGACTGTATTTCTAGCGTGGAATGGTTTAACTCAAAATTACGTTTGTCATGTCAATACCATTTAATCTTACTTTTGTATTTTGTATTTGCAAGTGAAAACATACTTTATAAAAGTTTCTTGCATTCTTGTGTCTAAGTCAAGCATCTAACATTATTCATACGGCTCTGGTTATAACGAGAAAAGGTAGGTGATTTTGAGTTATCATTGAAAACAATTTTTTTTCCAGCCAAAATAAATAAAATATTTTTCCACTGTAAAATATAGTTTAATTTTCTGCTCGTCGTAATATCAACAGCTATTTAATATTTTTATGATGATATAAGTATTTGATAATAACCTTTTTAAATTAAGAGTGAGAGAGAGAAAGAGTTTATTATTATAAACTATTTAATACAATCCAATCCAATACCATGAAACCCGCCTCGGTGGCGTAGTTGGCTAACGCGCTGGTCGTGTTGATCTCAACTGCTGAGGACGGGAAGATCGAGGTTCGAATCTCGGTCGGGTGAACTTGGGGTGGTTTTTCCCAAATGGTTTTCCACTCTCCCTCCACCCAAATGCGGGTTCACTTCCTCTAATTCAACCTTCCCTATTCCTAATCCATTAGCGTAATTAGTAACTAACCGTATAACCCGAACGGGTAGTAAGACGAGGTGCTAGATATTATTATTATTATTATTAATACAATGCAATTCAAATTACAGATTATTACAATTTACATTTCAATTTCAAGCTTAGAGATATTCATTATTATTACTATTCTAGAGACATTACATAAAATCTTGTTAATGCTCCTCTTAATGTGTGTATTGAATATTAAGCAGAAGGTGCAAAACTGTAGAAAAACAAGGTAAAAATATATAAATTACATAACTAGTGATAGGTTGTTCCATAAAATAAACTGTTTACTATATATATAAGGTGTTAATCTGACACAATGGGTATTTTTATTTGAAGATTATTGTTACACCTAGACTAAAGTATAATTTTATAACTAGATGATAGTGTAAAACAAATGGTGTTGTTGAGTATTACAAGTAAGAGAAAAAGCTCTCTTTCAATCTAGGACACCTTTGACAGATATTCAACAACTGTTGAGATTAGCATGTGAAGAAATCTGAACTATGTATTTTTACTCTAGAAATATTTGATTTATTTTGCCGGAAAAAAAAGTTTGATATTCAAACTTATAAAACAAAACAAAAAAAACTGATATATTCTCTTTTACCCTACATCTCCCCCTTAATATATTTCAAAATTAAATACATATAATTTTTTTAACGTCACTTCACCGAGCGTTACGGAACCGATATTCACAAAAACAAATTTGTGAAAATTCATAAAACTATGAACGTGCACAAAAATTTCTAACATACTAAGATGCAAAGCAGCAGTTTTATGAGACGACCATTTATTTCGAAATTAATTTATATAGCTACCCACACTCATGACATGCAATTTAAATGTAAAGTTCATTTGGTCTGATATGCCCATGATGGGAAGGTCAGGGCTCTATTACTGGGCAGTTTACTGAGGGTGAATATTATTAAATGGTTTGTTCACTCAAATTCGTGTACATTTTATTAAAATTCTATATTTATCATTACTAAAAGACTAAAGTATTTAATACGTATGTGTGTAGCCCAAACTTTGAGATGAGGTTATAAAAATAATACATTACTTGTATTTTACGAAGCCAATTTTTTTAAAAAAATAAAAGTATTTACTTTAATTATTATAAAATTCAAGTTTGCAAATTTTCAATATCGAAGGTGCAATTTAAGAGAAAATATTCCACAGTTTTACCAAACAGATAAAATAAATTCAATCAAATGTAATACATAATAATTATATAGAATATGATTTTTGGGATGAAGGTAAAGATCTTTTAAAATCTATAGCTTACATTTTAAAATATAAAGTCCACAGATGAAAATTTGCATTGTACAATTATTTATGGGAAGCTTAGGATTTGAATCTTGATAGCGTGTACGGAATAAAATTCTCCTTAGTGGTTTCCCACCCTCCCTTTACGGAAATAAGAGAACGTTTCTTCTAAAATTGTACCTTTATTTTCCCTATTCAACTAGTGTAATTAATGTTTGCCTGAAACCAGAATGCGTACTAAGACACGCTGAAAAACAAACAACTATATTTTTTTTTTAATAATGGATACAAATATGTATTAATTAAATCTTTGTGTGCTATAAGGAACTTGATTTTATTTTAATTGTAAATTTAACTATTGCACACGTTACTTTATAATGTAACTATGAATAATTGTTTTCATCAATCAGAACATAGAGCCTGTAAGTGATTGGTCTGGGTGGGGTCCAGAGGTTTGTTCCATGATTACTGCATATGTATTTACCTATCTACTCATTTCACGTTAGCAACTGCTATAAAAGTGTTTAATGAGCACCTCGGGCACATTTAATTTAATATTGACATCTATTGCGAGATCAACGTCTTAAACTATGTAAATAATTGTTATTATCGAAGAATATAAGGTAGTATTGAATATGGTATTAATTATCTCCTGTCTAGCTCTTTCTTTAAGGAAAATTATCAATTTCTAAATCAAAGAGAGATAATTATAAGAGTTATTTCAACTTAAAATCTAAAGAGAATTTCCTCCATAGAGAAATATTAAGGCTCTAATAATGACACAAGCATGACGTTCTTAAAATTTTGTAATTAGCTTTTTTTTTTAACGAGTATTAAATTTGTATTAAAAATATTATGGTTTCGCTATAGTAATTTAAATAGTTATTTTAATTCTCAATTACTTCACTCCAAGTTAATGTAATACATAAAATATATTCCCTCACCTCTGACAAGACAGCTTGTGAATGTGGGGAATGCCAGGCCTCCCCCGTGGTTCGGATTCCACGTTAAACTGTAGGTCCTCCATTTCATTTCACAATCACCCTACCATTACACATTAGCGTAAGTGCGTACAACCCGAACGGGTAGTAAGAAGCGGTGCTAATAATAATAATAATAACATAAAATATAATATGTATATATGTATTTTCGGGTCTCTTTCACAAGAGCTTTAGAAGATTATGGCTATGTTATATTTAAGTCTATAGTTCACAGTTCACTACTAGTACAGCCTGAGGAAAGTGTCTTGTCGCAGTTTCGTATTTTCTAGTCCTCACTAGGAAACAGTAGAATCGAGAAAAGTGAGACCATTTTGAAATATAAAAAAATAAACATATTAGGTTAAAAATAGAAAAAACCAACTGAGTGATCCCGACTTACCAGTTATCTAGGTAGACAGCCTGAAAATCACACTTCTATTTGAGTTCTGTTTCCAACATAGTTGTGTCACATATATTCCTGTTAATGAGCCGTGGCATGAGATTTTAAGGGTGTTTACTACATTCAAAGTTTTTCCTTCCTATTCTATTATTATTATTATTATTATTATTATTATTATTATTATTACTAGCGCCGCGTCTTACTACCCGTTCGGGTTATACGCACTTACGCTAATGTGTAATGGTAGGGTGATTGTGAGATGAAATGGAGGACCTACAGTTTAAC
>CABFOV010005447.1:15206-42478 GCA_902141375.1 Timema poppense
GGTAATCAGATAAATTTATGCCGGGACCGAGGATTGAACCCCGGCCGCCAGCATAGAAGTCTGACACCTTACCCCTAGACCGCCAGGTCACCCCTATATGAATATTGTTCGTAGGGCTATCCATACCCTATTTTATTTCCGCAGAATTGCTCTTTCAAGTATGAAATTATGGGGAAAAGGGGGTGTGTAAGAAGAATTGAGCTTTTTTTTCCTAACTTCTATCACACATCTTCGATTTCTGGTCGGGAACATTGCAAGCGGGAAAGATGATATGAAAAAAGAATGGAGGAAAGCAAACTCTAGTGTGTTCAATGAAAGTAAGCTAGCTCCTAGGAGATTCAAGAAAAGCCGTCCCTTCACGCCGTTCTCTAGAGAGTTAGGTGAACGAACGTAGAAGGTTTCACGGGGTAAAAGGAGGAGAAAAAAGTAGTTGAAAAAAAAAAGGCATCGTCCCAAAATTACGGAAGGATTCTGAGCACGATTCACAAAGCTGCCCAGGAATTGCTTTATTGGTTGGCAGCACAATGTCATTCAGATGTGGGGTGCGATAGAGGCTGAATTATATTTGCAAAAGAGGGAAGAAAAAAATTAGGATGGTGGAAATGGGTGAAATTTCTGAAGTAATCGAATATTATTATTTAGTCGAGTTTATATTGTAAGCCAACTGGTATACAAGTCGCTTGTCTATAAAAGTTGAATCGTCTTCATCCTTTTTGAATAATTATTACTAAACACCGCTCACTTCGTTTTGTGTTGATTGCTATCAGAACTGATAGGCCTACATTTGTTTGCGAGTAGCTGTCAGGTAGTGTTTTAAATTTCCCACTGCTTGTACTTAGAGGGCATTAGTAAATCGTTTACCACTTTCTTCCCATGCAAATACTTGTAAACTTTCGATACATTTCATTTTTACTCCCTATCACCTGAGATAGGTAGTATTAAGTGAATCACTAAATAATTTTTTTAAAAATGCTTACATCCTATTTAGTTAAACAAAATACAAATAATTTAAGATAGATCGGTGAACGCTTGATATTTAGAAAAAAAATGCCAATTTATTAATTGAACAATAATTTAAGAGAATTATCATATTCTTTAATTATGCTGGGTTAGGTAAATAAATGTATATTATAATCTTTGCTTGCAAAAAATGTTCATCCACATACCTTTTTGAGCACTAAGTTTGGTTATAATAGGTTCAAATACTAGATATGTATGCCCTTCAAGCATATTTTCAAAATATAGCTGACTAATATTATTTAGGAAAAGGTATAAGTCAAATTAAAACATTTAAACAAATGAGTTAGATTTTCTTGATCTATTTAACTTATACTTTCTAAACTCATATATTATGGAAGAACATTAAATAAAAACTAAATTAACTCACTCAATTGTTTCATAAACTGATACATAAAGGTTATCACCATGATCAGTCATGATACTAAAAATAATTGAGTTAACGGAAATATTCAATCCTGGACATTGGAATCGAAGCCAGGATCTTGAATTTTATGAACAAAAGCGTTTTATACCAATGATAAATTCTGATTAATCTCATATCTACATCCACACTTGACTCAACTTAATGCTATAAACGAGTGAAATGTTGCTGGTATGACGTAGTGATATAGCAATGATAAACGAAGCAAATGTTCCAGGTTTCGATACATACACATGCCAAGGTTGTAATTTTTCATTTAGTTAACTAGGATCGAACGCCAAGTACTAAACACCCGTTACTAATGCCTTTTTTTAATTACCGCATCTTATTACCTGTTCAGTCTATGCGCATATATGACAATTATTTACTCTATTGGGGTAGGCATGAGGAAAGAAGAATTTTAGATGTAATCTGACCACATTGTCGTGGAAGAAGAGTGGGAAACCATTTAGGAAAAAACACCTTCAGTGGACCATACAAAGGTTCGAACCCCAATTTCTCCATCATCTCTAGGCCATTCTAATACAAGAGTGATGCCTTAGATTGTTCAACCATTGAAGCGGCTTACTATTTATTTACTATTTGAATATCATTTATAAAATTTATATAAATAGATTTTTACTTTTTCATCATAATCGCTATAAAATTGATCTCAATATTATGATGAATATCTACGTTTCATATGACACCGAACCTGGAAAAAGGATTTTACAATTCCTTCCGTCTTTATGTATGTTTGTCTGTCTGTGTACCTGTCCCATTTCTCGAATCTAAACGGTTAGATGGATTTTGTTCAAATTTGATAATTTTGTTTTTATAGGGTTCTACCTCAGGATTTTTTGTTAAAACTCAACCCAAGCGGTAAAATTAATGGTAGTTTACTGATGAACAATTTTTTTAAATTTCCAAGTTTTCGAAAGTAGCTTGTAACGATTTTGTTAGAAATCCACATTCAGAATTGGTTTGACATGACAAACAAAAATTTAGTTTGGATTTTTCTAATTTTTCTGAATTTTCTGAATTAATGTTTGATAATGGAATATTTCTGTTCAAAATATTTTAAAAATATTATTGTTTAAAATTTAAATAGTCGATTGTATGATAAAATAGCTTTGTACTCGTATGTGGGGTAAAAACTCATTAATGTGTAGTTTACTGATAACTGCTTTTTCCAAAATTTCAAATTTCAAATTGGCTCTATCATTTTTGTTCCAAAATGGTCTTGAGAGTGTTTGACATGACTAGTGTCACTTCACAAATGTTTTTTGGATAAAACTTGTTTAAAAATAGTTTACAAATAAATGGTTTTCATAAATTTAAAACATTTTAAAAATAGTTATATTTATTGGGCTACAAATGGTTATATGGGTAGGGTTTATATTAGACATAACACTATATACGAGATTTTTGGGTAAAAAATAGTTAATCTAATATTTTCCCTTTCGTTCTAAATGGGTAACTTGGGAGTGTTTGACATGATACATTTCACTTTATACCTGGTTTTGGGATAAAGATCCGTCCAAGCTTAATTTATTGATGACTAATTTTTCAAAAAACGTGAAATATTTTAAAAATGGCTCCAAAAGAAACGATGGACTTTAATGACCACAGTCTTGAAGACTTTAAACTAAAACTTGTGTCAACCGAGTAGTAGCGAGCATCAAGAAGACATGCAATACAATATTAATGACGTTCAAGTTTTCACATTTTTGGTGTTCCGATTCCTCCAACGAGGAAACTGATTTGTTGGTCCTTTCAACGGTTAAGAAATTAGGTGTGAATCTTTCCCTTGCTGATATTGATAGAAGCCACCGTGTTGGGATTTGGTGGGAGTTTCCGAGCCGGTAATATTGAAGTTAAAGAACTACCAAGTTAGGGATTAAGGTGTATTTTGCAAGAAGAAACGGTTGAAAGGCACAAGTACCACAATCCGAGAAGATATTACTGTTGGGAGGTTAAAACTCATGTAGACCGCTATCATTAAATTCGGAGTGAAATTTGTGTGGACGATCGATGGTGTTATTCATGTTAAACGTCGTACAGGTAAACTCAAATATAAGCTAACTTGTCAGGAATAATGAGAAAATCAAGTTGTTTCTCGTTTTAACAAAAGGAAACAGAAATTATTTTTATTTTCTTTAATTTAATATTTAGCTATCAAACTTTTTTTATATTGTTTTGCAATTTGAGATTTTTAATCATTTATTCCTATTATAACAAAAATTGTATTTCATCAAACAATTTAATTTTGAACGAATTAATTATCTATTTAGTTGCATTTAAATTCAATTTGTTTGGCTCTTTTATTGGTCTTAGATTTAACTGTTTAATTTATTTAGTGATTTATCAAATGTAACTTAACAATATTGATGCATCTTAGGTTTGTCTACTTATTATATATTTTCACAATGTTTAATTTTTTAAACCTGGCCTTAGCAAATGACAATGTTACACTCCTGACTGTTAACCGTTATTCCAGGACAATAATACTCTCTTAGCACTCCAACCACTCCAGTTGGTAGCAAAAACTCCCACGCCAGATCGTTCACACCAACAGATAGTAAATAGCATTTTCTTTTCAGGCACTGTCTAAGATTTCCGTATAGTACAAGAATGTTCTATTTCTAGTCCGTAGTATGGATGACCCTATCAACAATTTAATGAGTGGTGATATATACATTTGTGCAGTTATTGGAACTAAGCTACGAGCTGTATTGCCGGATTCAATTATAAATATTACTGGATACAAAATAATAAGGCATGACAAGGTAGGCAGAAGAGCTGTACGTTATGTTTGTATTTACATAAAGTCAAATATTATGCATACAAGTATAAATATCAATATATTTTCCAATCTTTTACTTTCTCTCTATCTTACAGGTAGAGAAAGTATTGTGATCGTCAAAAAAAAAACCTAACTTGAAATGTTGACGTATCATGATACCCCGAAACCTTAAAAGTGGTCTTTGCAATGCCGTCTGTGTGTGTATTTAAATATAAAATTAAGAGTAGTTTAATAAAGGGCGAAAAGAGAAAAATGAGATTTTCTCAAAACCGGCTCTGGCGATTTTGATTAAAATTCGTATCTAGAAGTTGATGACGATTATAAATAAACTGACTATTTTAATTTTCCCGTGAAAATGACTTTTAGGGTACTTTACAGAAGCTGAACTTTACGTATCTCCACAAATATTTGAGATACTAAATAACTTAGTGTTGCAAAATTGTAGCGCTATTAAAAATAAAAACTTTTATATGGAATATATTTTTATAAAACCAACAGTTTTTAGATATTGGCAAATATATTAATACAATTTTGTGAGCTTAAGTTGTAAAGATATACTACTTGAGTTTTAACACACTATTTCCCCAATGCCATAGAGTAATTAAATGTAAGTAAGTCTCTCAAAAAGCTTATGTTATTTATCCTTAAACCTCTTAGGAAAAATGTTGTACAACAATTATCTATATCCTTCATTTTAGACTCAATAGTTAATATTTACATTATTTAATGATTAAAATTTATAAATGAGGAATTAATAGCAATACGATGACATGAAGATGTGCGACACCTATTAAAATGTCGAAAGTTTTAACCAGAAGTCGACATTTTAATACGAAGTGTTGACCCTTGTGGACCCAGTATTAGTCTTTTTTTTTATCAGTCCAAACATACTATTGAGGACATTTAATCTTTTAAAAAATTATAAAATTTAAAACCGTGATACAAAAAATGTTTTACAAAAGTATAAAAGGAAATTTATTCTTGGGCTTGCTAGTGTATATTATTTTGATTCACATATTTTACGAGTTTTGAGTAAATATATCCATATTTAAATATTAGAGCGTGAAAGTTCGTGCGGAGCACCGTACCATTAATTTTCAATAATAATAATACATCTGTTAATAGAAACTATCCATAAACTGGTCAAACTCTCATTTGAATTTATATACAAACCCCATGATGTTCCGTACTCTGAGACTAAAATAATAGTAGCACTATTTGACCAATTTTTACGTGAACTTATTATGACGAGACAATTTTAACCAGTGATTTTAATATAAACCTGGTGCAAACAAACTCCCCTAATGCGAAGTTGATGAAATAGGTACTTTCGTACTAAAACAATTATGATTATTATTATTATTATTATTATTAGCACCGCGTCTTACTACCCGTTCGGGTTATACGCACTTACGCTAATGTGTAATGGTAGGGTGATTGTGAGATGAAATGAAGGACCTACAGTTTAACGTGGAATCCGAACCACGGTGGAGGCCTGGCATTCCTCACATTCACAAGATGTCTTGTCAGAGGTGAAGGAAGGGTTTGGTAATCAGATAAATCTGTGCCGAGACCGAGGATTGAACCCCGGCCGCCAGCATAGAAGTCTGACACCTTACCCCTAGACCACCAGGTCACCAAAACAAGTAATAGATTGACCTACGAGAATTACTTAAAATGCGGAAACACTGATAGTGACACGAATAAACTCAAAGTTTCTTAGTTAGACCGATATGAATATTTAGGGTTCATTGATCACAACATAACGTACTGTTCAAAAGATGTAACTGTTCAAATTTCAATCAAAACTATAAAAACTATGAGGGCCTACAAACTCTTCATTACTAAAGTTTTTTTAAATGATTTAAAGGTAGTTTCATGGGAGATAGAAATGAGGGCTAACACAATTGATGAAAAGTTCATGATTTTCAACAACATAATTATTATTGTTTTTAACAAACATGCACCTTCAAGGAATATTAAAAATAAAACCAAAATCATTATCAATTCTGGCAGAATTTGTAAATAAAATATAGCATGGCTAAGCGTAATTCATTAAAAAAATTTTTTTTTCAAATAAAGGCTTGAAGATTATTATGAAAATTATAAATACTGCAGGAATCAGGCTAAATATTTTGATAAGGAAAAGTAGGATGTGTTATTTCACTAACGTAGCAGAAGCACATTCTGATAGTTCTAAGAAAGCTTAGAATTATTTAATAAAGTTCAATGTGATTATTTGTAATGAAAAATGCATCCCTGAACATTTTCAAAAGACTTATAACATAAATAACTTATTCCTGTCGTTATGAAATGATAATAATCATAACAGAAATATGAATACAAATAGCAGTTGGTGCAGACAAAAATTTTCAGTTCATTTTTTCATTTTCTATTATTAAATTACTAGCCAAAACTCAAGATCTCGAACAAACTAGTAGCCTACTGAAAAAGATAGGGATCATAAGGCTTACAAAATAATAAATATACTAAATTTGTGTAAAATGAATTACAATGTATTTGATATAGTAACATAGTAATAATACGGAGGGAAAAAAACAAAATTAGCTAATCCAATAGCAATAATTAATCAGTAGTGAACCGTCAACATAAAACAAATAGTAATCAAATAGAAGGGTGTACCTTAAATACCTCCTTAAATTTTGATTTTATTCTCTGATAAAAATAAAATTTAAGAAATTTAGAGTTAAAGTTGATAATACAGTTGCAAGTAGGCAAACTTTTCAAGAATTCCTGATACAAAATATTGTAGGTTTTAAATAGTCATGAGAGGGAACAAGGATCCCCACATGTTGAATGGTGGATTGAATAGAAATTGAGGTATGTTAAAAACAATAGCCACAATGATAATGCAAATAATACTTTTTGGTGTAATAATGTTATACGTTCTATTTTCACACACTCACAAGCTCCGTAAAACAAAATATACAAAATAATAAATTCCATTTAGGCTCCAACTATTGGATAAGACGGTATTAACCTACAATTATAAAACTCCGCTTACCATATTCCCTACGTTTGATAATTAACATAGTACATGTTACTTTAAGCAACTCCACATATCCATACTTACGTAATTAGCCAATGTAATAGAGTTCCCCAAAATAAACAATCCATCGACATGCCCACCTCAGACCTATCAGTATCTTCTCTGTGCTGTCAAAAATTATTTAAAATTGGTGGATAAGCAAATGACCGAATACCCTGAAAAAAGTAATTTTTTATTCACAAAGCCATTATGTTTTAGGAAAAAAAAAAGTATTACTACTTCTTTTCAGCATGTAAAATAATTTACAGATCATTACAAAGCCATGCACAGTTATAAACTAAGTGTTCTCTTATTTTTAGACTTTTGAAAGGTGATTTTTTTGTGTACAAGCTTCGACAACAATAAATTTTCCCAGATAATGTAATACTATGTCTCCACGTCTATTTGCTTTAACGGCACCAAAAGGTAAATAATAAATTGTATTAATGGACCGGTCTCTTCATCCCTGAAACTAGTAACTTCAGGAGACCTTATGGTAGTGGCCTGTGCAAGGTCTCCTTATTATTTCAATATGTCTAACATCAGTACCTAAATGTTTTAAGGCTCTTTCTTATCATCAGTACGCGCATTACACTCAACTTCACATTTTATTTGAACCAGAATTATGAATGAGTGAAATATATAAATGAAAGATTAATTACTTTTTCACAGTGGTGTAACGTAAATTACATCAAGCATTATGTTAGCAAATGTTACCCAGTCTAAAGTACTATAGGAACATAGGAGTAGTAATTGATGCAAATCTAACCTTGGGGAAGCATCTATCATCTTATTTACAAAAATTGTTGTTATTGTTTAAACATTTCTATACATTTAAACACATACTACAAAATTACGTAAGATCAACCATATGTGAATCATTGGTGCTATCAAAATATGACTACTTATCAGAACTTCTTCTTAGAATGAATAAAAGCTTAAAATTGAAAATCCAAAAAATTCAAGACTCTGGTCTAAGATTTATTTTTAACCTAAAATATATGATAATTTTATCAATTACCTAAAAAATTAAAATGGCTCACTATGGGGATCTAAAGTCTTGAATTTTAGTTCAAGGCAATATAGTAGTATAACATTATAGAATCGAAATGCCCGTCTCATCTCTACTCAAAAGTGACCAAAATATCTTCCATACATAAATATAAAACACGAAATGTAGCTTTTCTACAAGTAACCAAACATCTAACGAAAAACATTAAAAATAATCTACCTTTCAAGTAGCTAGAATTTAAAGATTTAAATTCATTAAATATACTAAGGAAAAGGTGGAAGAATCATTTGCAGGAAGCAAAAATGTTAAAAACTGACTATCAATTGTATATACAAAGCCGTAACAAAAATAGTAGACTCTTAGAAATAAGTGTTAGTATTAAGTGTCAATATATGTACTACATAACCTCAACTTATATCTATAATAACATTGGCATAAGTAATTTTCAAATTGTAAGACCGATCATCAGCTGAGATTTGTATTTATGAATAAATAAAATGACAGATCTGTTAGATAATTTCTTATGCTGTGATTAAAATAAATACAAGTTTAAGGAACAGGTGCAAAACGTAAGCTATACTAGAATTCAGCTTTGTCTGTGTTCATATACTCCAAATGAAGACGAAGAAATTCTTTTCCCTGAAAGTGTTTGAGCTTATAATATTAATTTTAAGGTTCAATCGTTTGTGGAAAGTAAAAATTATCCAGGGTAAAGGGATTTACACAAAATTAGTATAATCTTTGTTTTATTTTTGTATTTTCATGGACAAATAAACCCATTTGTCATTTTACTTAAGAAAGGATTATTTTATGGCTAAGGCATGCACTAGGTATGTATTATAATTAAATACATACGCAAATAGAATTTCAAGTAAAACTTCACTTGTATGTCTGTTCATTAAAACTTTCAAGTTACAATTCTGAAAGTTGTATAAATGGCCACAAGATGTTTATATAAAAAGGTTTTTTCTCTCCACTGTAATAAAAATGTTGCTACATTAATTACATATAATTAATTATCAAAACTTTAGAATAAATGTTCAGTTTAGCAATAGTTGTAAGTAGAAAGTGCTCCTGAGGGAGACCAAAACATTATTAACTACAAACGATTTTAAAATTGTATTTCTTCCCTAAGCAGTTTATTGTTTGTTGAGGTCTCGCGTATTTATATAGTAGCAAAAATCACCGTTTTATTACTTAATGAAAGATAAAAAGAGAAGTTGTCAAATCTGTACCAGCATATATCTGAATTTGTCTAGCTTGTAAAGTTTTGTTTCCATTGTTTTATTTGTTATTAAAGTTTATTATTATTATTATTAGCACCGCGTCTTACTAACCGTTCGGGTTATACGCACTTACGCTAATGTGTAATGGTAAGGTGGTTGTGAGATGAAATGGAGGACCTACAGTTTAACGTGGAATCCGAACCACGGTGGAGGCCTGGCATTCCCCACATTCACAAGATGTTTTGTCAGAGGTGAAGGAAGGGTTTGGTAATCAGATAAATCTGTGCCGGGACCGAGGATTGAACCCCGGACCCCAGCACAGAAGTCTGACACCTTACCCCTAGACCGCCAGGTCACCCGTTATTAAAGTTAAAAATTTGTCATTTCCTGGAAGCCAATTTTATAATAGAGGTAGTGATTATCGGAATTTCAATACTATGAGTTGGTTCTCGTTGCATAAGTTTGGGTGTGGAAAAGGTGGGGAGGAAGTATTATACACTCTCAAAATAAAGCTCCCCCCCCCCAAAAAAAAAATCACTTATGTTGTGTCCATCACAAATTGTTGAGCCGCTTTTGAACTAAGTGTAGACGATTCAATGAGACAGATATATTCAGAGACCAGTTTCTACAAAAAGATTTAATTATGGTGAGCGGCCGGGGTTCAATCCTCGGTCCCGGCAAAGATTTATCTGATTACTAAACCCTTCCTTCACCTCTGACAAGACATCTTGTGAATGTGGGGAATGCCAGGCCTCCACCGTGGTTCGGATTCCACGTTAGGCTGTAGGTCCTTCATTTCATCTCACAATCACCCTACCATTACACATTAGCGTAAGTGCGTATAACCCGAACGGGTAGTAAGACGCGGTGCTAATCATGATAATAATAAAAATAATAATAATAATAATAATGGTGAGTTAATATGGTGATGATCTGCTAAAATATACCTACTATCAAGATGAAACTAACTTTCATACTAATTTAATCAACAAACAACACAAAAATCAAACGAAAAATCACTCTTCAGAATAATTGAATAAGCGCTGAGGTAGTATTACTTTTCGAGCACAGTTTGACCAAATAAATTATGCATGAAAACGGTGCTAGTCGATGATCTAACGTACACATATCTTACCATGAATCGTGGCAAGCATACCTTGACGGGTTACACCATGTTGCAGCTTATGAGATTGGGTTATACTCTTATCCATTGGTTCTCAAAGGTCATGCCATGGTACACCAGTGTGCCGGCCGCTAAATTTACTAGATTTGATGAGAAATTCTTATCGTTAAATTATTTTTTATGCAAAATATTTAAAAGTAATTTCAATGTTTAAATTTATTTAAAGAAATAAGAGACAAATATTTTATAGATTTAATATAAGTAAATCACAGATAATTTAATGATTTACAGTCAAAAGAGTTGTTTATATAATTCGATACTTTCGCTTGTCGTTTCTTAATAAAGGTTCAATTTGGGGTCAAACAGATGATAAACACACATGACGTATTTCCTGTTTGACTGAAATAAGTCCCTGTGCATGTTCGAATATCCCGTAGGTTAGCAGCTTCTTGCACATTCAGTGTGCTATGAGGACTTGCAAAAAAATATTAGGTTGTCGCGAACAATACCAGATCGAGACACACTGTTCTAGAAGGTAAAACTGCTACATTTCCGACTAAAACCGTTTTAAATACCGCTGAAATTTGTTAAGAATCGACTTTGGTGATCATGTGGTAAGGTGCTCGCCTTGGGACCCGATGTTCGTGGGTTCAAACGGTGGGTTCGACGGATTTTTTTTTATCTAAAGATAAAGTTCTGTGACACAGCTTATTTGGAAGTGAAGTAAGGCCTTCGTTACCATATCAATTATGACATGTAAAAGAACCACGGAACGTTTTAAAATACCCTTCCCGGGAAAAAAGTTGGTAGACTCTTTCAATTTCACTCATAGAAATTCTCGTGTGTTGATATAATCAGTCAGTTTAGAGAGTACACGTTATATACCCCAAATAAATTAATTAAATTTATATATTATTTTAATCAATTATATAAAATACTTTATTAACATAATTGAAAATCATAATTATTGTTCTATGCTTATACATTTTATGATTTCGTAAATTATAATCTTTTGAGAAAATAATGTAATAAAGCTTAAATTATAATAGAAATTTCAGCATACGTGTAATATAACTTTGTAGATCTTGGAGAAGTGTTTTGCTATCTAAAATTTAATATGGTTGGTTTAACACTTCGTTTAACTTCTTGATTGAAAGTTAACCAAATCAAGAAGTGAAGCGAACAGTATAAATAAGACACCGTTAGAGCCTTCCAACTAAACTAAGCACTAAAGATTGAAATTTATTTGGTTAAAAAGTGATTCAAAATATTGTAATTAATAATATTTATTTGTCTTATTCAAAATAATTTATTTAAAGGTAAAAACTAACTGATTTTTTGTAAATTATTGAAATATAAAGTGTATTAAATGTCTAGTCATTATATACATTTTCATTGTTTATTATTAATTACATAAATATGTGGTTAAGAAAAATTAAGATATTTATGTTTTCTCAAAATGTATTTATTCTTTGACAAACTCACAACATAAAATTGCTTCTTGACCACTGGGAAATGTTCATTATATATTTTTTAAACAGTTTTTTAACTCTGGTATTTCTGTTTGAAAATTATTATATGAAAACTTCAAATTAAAAGTAATTACTAATAAATGTGAGAAAACTTTTAAACTAACAATAAATCACTGCAATTATCGAATTCTAGTGTAGTAGTGTTTCAAAAACGAAAACATTTAAAAAAATTCAAATAATTAATATATAGTTTTTTAAATATCTAACTAGGAAATTGTCAAACATTTAAACGAATCTATCCTTTTATAAGCAAAATATTCATCAATATTCATCTAATTTTTTATATTAATCTTTAGCAAAATTACCAAAAATAACTTTTAAATCCAAAGTATAAGTAAATTGTAATTAATATATAATATTTTATTACTTTACCAATAATTATGTTTCACTTAAAAAACCTAAGTTAGTTGTTGGCTAAAATAGATAAATATTATTATAATAAATTATATTTATGTATTAATTTCCTTTGTTCATAAAGCATCAAATTTATTCAAATATTATTTATTCAAAACTAGTCCATAATAGTTTGTTTTTTACCATTGCTAATTGCGAGGTCATAGTTTCAAACTTCGACATTCTGTTTTGGATGATATTTATGGGATTCATAAATAATCAACCCTTATCTGTGGTAGATAAATCAGTCAGATAATTATAGCTTTTAGCCCATTATAATCAAGAATTCTACATTCTAAAGTTCTAATAGATCGAATTATTTAAGTATTAATAGTATTCGTTCACTATCTACATTTGTACCAAAATTTGCATATATAAATAAATAGAGACAGTATTAATATATTTGTTTATATACCGGCTACACCGGCCATTTCTTGTTAAGGTTTCTGTGATAGGTTAATTTCAGGTAGAGCCGGCTGTCAGCTCACACACTATATGGATTTTTACGAGTGACGTCGAGCTAGCCTACCAATTGTCCTGGAAATATGTTGTTACATACCTTCCAGCAAGGCTATTATGACCACGACGCAAAACGATTTGGAGACCGATAGAAGAGAGACGCTAGACTTTGCATCAAAAGTTAATATGGCCGACTACTTTGCGAAAGTAAAGTTCTTGCGAGTGCAAATATTTGACTAGTAGAGTGACTCTAGTTTCACAGACATTTACGTGTCCTTTGATTTGCGTTACGAGGTTATTTTTGCCTAGGTTTTGTAATTTATTAGTTTTTTTTGTGTTGCCCGATTTAAACATGCCATCTCATTAGCCCAAAATAATAATCTCAAAACGTTTTTGTGTGTGTTCCAAATAATCTAACTTTAAATAGGGCTATATCATAAGGTAGGCCAAGGATGGGGATAGCACTTTTACACTGAATGTTAAAAGAATATTTCCTTTGGAACATAACATTATCAAAATGAATTATTATTCACCATCAACACACTGATAATTGGGACATTCCAATATTAAGATTCATTGTTTGTCGTTTTTATAGTAAGTGGAGGTTAGTTAGGCTTCAAAATATTTAGGGTGTTAGTAGTATGTTGAGCCACTTCATGAGGAAACATTTACCAATACGTTATTTTAAAGTCTCTTTGTTTGAATTTTATAACGGTGGGGAGGTTGGGTTTTGGAATTATAACTGGGTGGGATGAGTGGTTTTATTTTTCTAAGGTTCTTCCCACTCTACCTCTACACAAATACAAATTCTTTAACTCAACCTTTATTATCTAATTATAATCTATAAACGTAAAACACTTTCACAGACCAGATGAACAGACAATAAAAAGGTAAACCTAATCTGTTTAAGATGCCTCAACAAAACTTTAATAATGTAAGCCTAGTTAAACTGAATCATACTTACAGTAGTAATTACTTTCCATATTTATGTATATTGCAGGCCTATGAAATATTGCAGGCAAGACTATATTTAACCAAAATAGGCCCTAGTTTAATGTTTACAAACAGTTTGTCTTAGTCCTAAGTTTTTTTAATCATAAAAGGTTTACTACATTTAATTATTAGCTAGACCTTGTTATCCTGAAGTGAATAAATTGCAAACAACTCATTTTAAAGAAATATGATATCGTTATACTATTAGTCACTTAACCAAAGTTTCAAGAATTCCCTTTAATTAAAATATTCATTTTATCATTTTTAACCATTCAAACCACCCTCTCGTTCCCTTTATTGTTGACTTAGTAGGCTGACTTGGTTCAAATCCTCATTGTTTTGAAATTAAGTTGTCGAAAATATTCAGTGTAACCACTATTTTTGGGGGTTTTGAACGCTCTCAACAACTTTAAATAACTAATTTTATTTTCTAGTATCTTCACAAAACATATGTGATCCAATCTTGAACGTGAGAACCTTTTCGGCGCTGTAAATTAACAAC
Source organism: Timema poppense (assembly GCA_902141375.1). Lineage (NCBI taxonomy): Eukaryota > Metazoa > Arthropoda > Insecta > Phasmatodea > Timematidae > Timema > Timema poppense. The sequence goes on from CABFOV010005447.1 coordinate 29,722, forward strand.
ATTAGTATATAGTGTGCATGTTCAAGTTGAGTACCACATAGATAGAAGATTTTCTTTAACTAACCTCAACTCAAGCAAACCAAGAAGAATTTAAAACACCTTACGTTGGTCCTATATCTTTAAACGTTCACTTTTTCACACGAAAAAATTAAGAACGGTTTTAAAATAGGTTATACTAAGAAAGCAAAAATACAAAATGTAATTTACTGTTTGAAAAGTGTTGTTTTTGAAACAATGTTTTATAAGGTATATATTTATTTAGTTATAAAATAAAGTTATTTTAAATTAAAATAGACCTAAATATAAAGAAAGGTCCACATTATAAACGGTTGAAATTAATTTTAGATAATAGAATAAAATAAGCTTGCTCCAGTATCAACAAAAATATATGAAGAATAAAGTACTAGGTCGTAAAGCATACATAATACAAAAAATATTGCTTCTTATTGGATAACTTCTCATACTAATTAATTTCCTGTGTGACATTATTATTTTCATATTTCACACTATGATTTTTTGACTAAAATATGTAGTGTATATTGAATAATGTGGCCTAGTATTTTCTCATTTCAAACTTAAGGCAAACAAAATGATACAAGAGATTTATTAAATAAAGCTAGGTTTAGTCTTCCTTCCAAATAATGTGACTTGTGATCATCTGTTTAGGAAAATAAAAATATATAAACAATTTTCATGCATGAATACCAGCATTCCTGAAATAAATGTACCTAATTTCTAGCCTCTAGCTTCTTAAAAGGTAATATTCTTTGGAAAAAGGTTGCCAACGGTTGACGCATACTGATTTTATTCTGTGCGTTGAGGGGTAGAAGCAAAGTCGAAGCTAAAACTAGCGGACGATACAAAGTGTGGTGGTCATAATTACCCACACGCTATATTTCTCTCTAGAGTTAAGCAAACTAGCGGTATCAAGTAACTTTGCGTCGAATGGTCATAATAGCCCTGCAGGGATCATTTACATGTTACATTCAACACGGGACTGACCATTTTACTTATACACCAAAGAAAAATGTGCTACGCATTTATATCGCTACCCGCCTCGGTGGCGTAGTTTTGCTAACGCGCTAGTCGTGTTGAGCTCGATCGCCGAGGACGGGGAGATCGAGGTTCGAATCTCGGTCGGGTGAACTGGGGGTGGTTTTTCCTAAATGGTTTTTCACTCTCCCTCCACGCAAATGCGGGTTCACTTCCTCTAATTCAACCTTCCCAATTCCAAACTAATCATTGTAGTTAACACTTAAGCGGATAGCCCGAACGCGTAGTAGAATGTGGTGATAAGTTTTATTATTTTTATTATTATAGGTTTGGGACCTCCTTTTTTTTAAGTACACTGATGGTGTAGGGATCATAAAGGTAGAGACTTTCGGTAAATTAACTCGCATTTGCGTGGAACGAAGGGGAGAGAGAGAGACAGACAGACAGAGGGTGTGTGTGGGAAATATTTTAAGAAAATACTCTCTTGGTACACCAAGCCGATATTTGAACCCTTAACTTCCCTTTACCAGAAAACCCTGTTATACAAGCCTCACGTTTAGTCCACGTGCTAATCGATGCAGGTAGAGCTATTATAAAACATTTATTTTAAAAATTGTTTTCTTGATTTTAATTTTTATGACACTATCTGGTTGTGTCTGCTATAGTATTTTAGGAATCATCCAATTAATATAATAATATACGCTCTAAATCATCTCGCGATAGAATAGACGGTCGAAGACGGGGGGAGATTCGGATGTACTGAGGATGGTCTTTCTTAAATGGGTTTCCACTCTCCCTCCAAGAAAATTCAGATTAACTTCCTTTTTCTTTAATATACAATCACCCGCCTCGGTGGCGTAGTCGGCTAACGCGCTTGTCGTGTTGAGCTCGACTGCTGAGGACGGGGAGATCGAGGTTCGAAATCTTGGCCGGGTGAACTGGGGGTGGTTTTTCCTAAAGGGTTTTCCACTCTCCCTCCACGCAAATGGAGATTCACTTCATTTAATTCAACCTTCCCAATTCCTAATTCATTAGAGTAATTAGTACTTTAAAGCGTATAACCTGAACGGGTAGTAAGACGCGGTGCTAAATATTATTATTATTTATTATACAATCCTCTTCATTTCTAACATATTAGTCGAACACAAACAGGCAGTTAAATGAGGTGACAAAAAAAAGAGCCTATACTCTTCTTTATGTCATTATCTTTATGAGTGGTCGTGTATATATATATATATATATATATCTTGAAGCCGTTTTTTAATATTGATATACATTTTTAAACCATTTCTTCCCTCGCCTATTATTTTTGTTTTAATTTACCTTTCTCTATCAAAGGGGTAGTCATTGCTCTCACTGTTAAATTATATGAAGAGAGACCAAACCATGGTCTTCAAACCTAAACCCGAGCCACTCTAGGTGATCTTTTTATATTCGGTTAATAGCGTGCTCATGAAACTTTTATGTCACGGACGAAATGTTTTATTATGCATAATGCAAATCCGATGCAATATATGATAGGATGTTGGTAGAGGGGTTGGAGAGGTAGAAGGAGTACGGAAAAGTTAGAAAGAAAATCCTTTCTCGTATATCCTTTCCTCATGACTTTCGTATTTCCTCCAAACTTAAGCAATTCGTCTACCAAATACTGTTAAGGAATTGTAACTTTCCTCCACCTGTTATTTTCTCTTCGTAGATATTAGCGCAGAACAGTGATGGTAATAATCGAAAAAAAGTATATGAATTTTTCAAAGTAATTAAGGTGAGACGACGTTGCCGAAACTTTAATTCCTAAACGTGAATATTAGCTTTGTATTAAAATAAATAATGCAAGTGTGGAAATTAAAACTACTATATACTCTGTAAGAGAATACAAAGCATTTAAAATCAGAAAAATATACTCACCATTTATTACTAATGATACTAAAAAATACAAAACCAATATATTATTTATAATATAGAGATACATATATATTCGATAGTTTCCATACCAGCTTCATTGGTCGAATTGTATAAGGCGTCACTCTCTTGCTAGACTGGCCTGTTGATGATGGGGAGAGCGGGCTGGATCTACTAATGGTGGTGTTTCCTAAATGTTTTCAAAACTCCCTTTCACACAAATACTGATATATTACCTTTAAAAAATGGTATTTTCTCATCTCTATCCAATTAAAAAAAATATTTAATGCATGCGTATGCGTATAACATGAACCGGTAGTAAGATGCGATCTTAAAAAAAAAAAGTGTGTATATGTATACATTCAACTCTCGGTAGCTCAGACCTCGATATCTCGGACTTCGGATAGTTTTGACAAAATTTTCCGAAACTAGAACTTTATATAATAACACGCAAACCGTATGCTGGTGGGCTAAAATTTGTATATAAGTAATGTATCGCAGGGGGCTGCCGGAGATGTTTCAAAGCAACGCTACTACTACTCCTTCAATCTGCCCCCCGTACATGCACTACAGTATATAGATAATTTACAAGTACTATTAGCCTATTGTAAACTCAACCTTTCCCATTCTAGTACCTGTCTTATTTTATATGTATTGTATACCTCGTTACATTAAGGTATAATATTACTTTATATAAAGTATTATTTTTCACTCCCTAGGCAAACTTTATTTCCCCTCTATAAGACAGACTTTTTTTTAAATAGGACAAACCCTCGCCACCTTTAGTATGAGTTTTCAAGATTTGATTGTATTATATTGCTAGACTTCAAGTATTTGGCCTCAGTTTACATCTGGTTCGTGTACATGCTAAATTACACACTGCATAGGTTAAAAAAGATTAATTTAAAGACGTTCATTGTTAACGGAAATCCTAATTTTGAATATATTTGTTCAAAAAATATAAGACTAGGCCTATATGAGAAATTATGTAAGATTGTGTCTAATAATCTATTTTAAAATCTTTTACCGGCACATTCATTTTCAATTGACAGTTACTCTATAAAGAGCTACACAAAAAATTATAGATTAAGGGTACTCTCCTAAATCAACCTAACCACATTTTATATTACTTGAAAAAATAATATGGCGATTTGGATTGGATTGAAATAATAAACATATTGGAACGAAATAATAAAATAATGTCAAATATTTTCTTAAATAACTAGAAGGTTTTCAGATCTTCATTGTTTGAAACGCGCAAATGCGTTTTATCATAAAAAGACAATGCATTTCTCTTAATTTTATTCAAGTTTTTACGTTTTAGGTAACATATTTAATTAAGGTTCACACTTTATAAGAATTCCATCAATTTTACTGAGTTTTCGAAAGTTAAGCCGCATGAAAATTATATCAAGCTAGCCCGTTCAGCACCGTCTACCAATCTTTTTATAGTTCCATATAAAATGTCAGAATAAAGAGCAAAACGGCTTACCAAAGAGCGCAAATAAAAATAATATAGGGTACTTTATTACAAAGACATATTGAATTAATTATCATCATGGTCTTAGGGCATACTGTTCACCTATCTATTTCAGCAGAATTAGTTTATTTCACTTTCTTCTAGGTAGCAGTTTGATTATCCCTAGATATTTAGCTGTGTAATCGAAACAATGATAGACCTCCTCTAAGATAATCTTTGTTGTTGTTGTGGTTGTTGTTCAGTTAAAGTTTTTTCTTTAATCAAACTAAAACTGTTTAACATATTTAGAATAGTTTTTTCTGCTATTTTAAGACTTTTAACCCAATTCATCCAATTTCATCCAATTCCCAAACAACTATTTTAAAATTCTAACTTTCTCAATTTTATGCTATCTTTACTTATCCTTTCATCAATTTGTAAAATTTAAATTTTCTTCCACTCTTTAAATTATATTATTTACTAGTTTTGGAGAGATTTCAAGCTACTTCCCCTACCTCTGACATCATTTTTCAGTTCCCACGTTTCCATTTTGATATTTTAAGACTTATTTGGTTATCTGAGAAGCTTCATTTACGTCCTGCCAAATAGCAAGTTTCAACAACACCAAAAATTATTATTTTATATAAATTTATGAATTTTGAGCTCTTACAATTGCCGGGCTTCAGTTTTGAAATTCCAATAATTCAAACATCACCCAATTACCCTAAAATTACATTTATTTAAATGCATTGATTAAATTTTATCAGCAAATTTATGTCTTTTCTGTTAATTTCGAAATCTCTGAGGGCCACCCTTCACCAATATAAGAATCAATTTTTAAATTACAAATTTTCATTAACTTTTTTATTTTTAATTATTTGGTGTGGTCGTCCTAATTTCTTGAAATTATTAAAACTCCCTACGACAGTATTACATTTAGTTTTTACTAATTTTTCTAATTCTTAGCTCTCTCAAAGCTCAGATTTTTATATAACAATTTTGTAAAAAATAATAATTTAGAGCTATCTGTAAAAATTTTATTTTCTACCATGTGAAAAGATTTTTTTCTAATTTTAAAATTTTATTTTCACTCCTCTATATAATTTCCCCTATTTCTCATTTAAAACTTTAGAAATTTTGTTAGGATGATCTGGCGGTTCGGGGTAAGCTGTTGGACTTCTGTGCTGGCTGGTCAATCCTCGGTCCCAGCACAGATTTGTCTGATTGCCAAACCCTTCCTTCACCTCTGACAAGATATGTATCAATCACGACTTGTGAACGTGTGGAATGCCAGGCCTCCACCGTGGTCCGGATTCCACGTTAAACTGTAGGTCCTCCATTTCATCTCACAATCACCTTACCATTACACGTTAGCGTAAGTGCATATAACCCTAACGGTTAGTAAGACGCGATGCTAATAATAATAATATAACTTTTATTTGATTTTGTGGTTCCTTAGATATAAGTGTTTGTAACTTATAGTCTTGGAAATGTCCAGCTCTTTTCGTTTTCCGGACTCACATTTTAAATTAAATACTTTCACAAACTATAAATATATTTAAATTTACTAAAACCTTTAATTTTTTTACAATACCATCAATTCTCTTTATCTGTTAGTTTTGTAAATTTCAAGGGGAACACTTAACCCATTTTATACTAAGTTATTTTTAAATCTAGGGTTATTCAGAAATATTTGGCAGTCTGAGATTGTACTTAATTCTTCTTGATTAATTTCAATCTCTTACCACAATGATAAGTAGTTTATTATCTTATTTTTGGAAATTTATAAGCTCCCGATTTCACCAGCCCATTATGACATTAAGAGACCCAAATTTAATCACCACACTTTCAAAACGATGCCACCTATCCCTATCTTGAACTAGTTCTATCCAGACCCCCTCACTACACAGCATTTCCTTAAAGAGAATTCTAATGTTATCCTCCCAATTAATATGTCTAGCTGTTTCCAATGGTCTCTTCCCATTTGGTTTGCCATTCAATATTCTGAAAATCGTTCTAGATTCTCCCATTCACGCTGCATATCCAGCCCAACGTAATCTACGAAGCTTAATTATCCTACAGATATCTTGTGAAGAGTTAAATTTATATTACTCATCATTATGTAACCTCCTCCACTCTACAGTAGCTCCATCCCTTATTGTAATAAATATATTCCTAAGCACCTTGATTTCGAACAGACTGAATTTGTTTAATTTACGTGAGGTAATGTTTCACACCAATAGAGAACTGATATTATTATTGTGAACCGTTACGCCTAATTAGGCGTGTCCAAATACAAAAAATTATAATAAGCTAGAAGAAAAATTTAGAGTGTGCTGGGTGAGTGAAAAGGCAAAGTAAAACTGGGCAAGACCTAACTGGAGCCCAGCACACGCAATAAGCACTATTGCGGGACTCGTCCCTGTGGTCACCCTCAAACTCAATAATACATGTCATTAACCAGAAACGTGACTGCTCCTCTGTTTTGAATATTAGATAACATATTGAAGTTGTAGTAACCTACCTAAGGATGAGTATGTAAAAAGGTAAAATACAAACATAATAGTCTAGAGAACTTTTATTTAGATTCAACAAGATATGGATAACAATTTATTTAAAGCTATAGTTTCAAACAATTTATAGAATACAATATACGCAACCTTAGGTCATGGCCTCTTAGGGAGGTCGCAGTACGTATAGGCGAAAAGCTTAGCTAAAAACTTGGTTAAGCCAAAAAACACAATGACTGACTCTAGACAATAACTTTAATATAAACGTCAATGTTCAACCTATAAATATTGAGTTATTTCCTGTCAGTCATTCATTATCTCCTTTTCCCATAAACAAAAATATATATATATATCTATATATATAATATTCCAAATTACAGAAAGCAAGGTTGACCTTAGTAAAATAAACCCATAATAACTCGCCAGATCTAAACTAACATTTACCTAACACTTAGTCGTCATGGCGGCTATCACTAATTTCTCATACGCGCTGATGGCGCCCAATATCCTAAGTTCAAGAGAGAACGATTAAACATTAAATATAAACAGAGCAATTAAAGATGTTATATTACAATAAGCCCAAGGCCAAAACCTAACGTCTAACATGGATTAATATAAAGTAAAGTCCCTAATGCTTAAAAAAGGGTATAATTAAAGTAAATATATATGCCGCTAGATATTCTATTATTGCCCAATTCTTAAACTTAATATTCAAAACAAACATCATGGGCAAAGTTAACAGTTACAGTATGTCGATATTAAAAATAATCTTAAGTGAGAAAAGAATATTCTAGAAACAATGTCTTTTCATTGGAGTTCGTTATTATCAAAAATAAATACAAGTCCAAAAGATATCTTATAGAAAACGACACCATATCTCAGCCCATTTAAGAGATAAAAGCTTAAGTCTGCAATAATCATCAAAAATAAATACAAGTCCAAAAAGACGCAATATCTCAGCCCATATAAAAGATAAAAGCTTAAGTCCGCAATACTTGATGCAAATAATGCGTGTAAATATTAAAGTTAGAGTTTTTTAAGATGAAGAGTCGAAAATGAATTTAGAATAATAAATATAACGCCGAAAAAGAATTTGTCTTACATTGTTGATATTCGAAGCCGTAGCTTAGCACAAGCTACTTCCAAAGCCAGTCCCAGAATGGCGCTTATTCCACATGGTCACACTTATATACAAAAAGCACAGTTTACGGCACACGGAGTGAATGGAAGGTAAGGGGGGGTATTCCAAAGAATATAGAGAGCCGTGGAATGTTCTACTACCCTCTAGGTGGCAGACTTGAGCATAGGTGGAGTGTCTCTTCTTCCTTGTTGAAGATCTTTGTTGCGGGAAGGTCGTTGCAAAATGTTGGACAGGCGTGGCTTTCAGTACGTTGTATTCAGTCGTGTCGTTCGTGTGTGTAGTCGTGTAGACGATCCGACCGCCGGCGGACTTGGTAAAATTGATGAGTAGATTGTTGTTGTTTGTTTTCGGCTAGTTTGTGGCAAACAATGCTACAATTGTTTTGTATTTTCTAGGGCTTACATTCCTGGACAACAGGCAAAATGTCAACAATTTATGGGCCAAGTAAATCCATGAATTTTGGTCTTATTTTTCTAATTTACAATCAAATATCGTTATTTATATTTAAACTTGTCCCAAATTATTTAAATTCAATAACCCTGTAAAATGAGATGTTGCTCGAAGAAATCTATAAATTATCGTCCCAGGTCTGTGTTCTCTCTGTGATCATATACCTAGTATTTTCAGCATCAATTTCCAAACCCATTTCCTCACTAGCCTTTAATACAATGTCTGCATTTCTTACCACAACTTTCTTACCTTTTCTCAACAAAGCCATACCATCTTTGTATCCAAATAACTGAAATGCACCGTTTAACGTCAACCCTTCCATACTCTCTTGCATTACCCTAAAAGCATACTTTAAGGTTGGATTAAAAAGTGATGGTGAAAGTGCATCTCCTTGTTTGTACCTTTTATGTATTTTAAAAGTGTCTGATAGGTAGCATCCAGATCGTACCCTGCCTGCATACTTCAATTAGCTCGACAATCATTTTGGATATCCCAAGCCTAGCTAAAGTTTAATAATATTTGTTTCTTTTAACTGAATTGTGGCCCTTTTAAAAGCTAACTATAATTGATAAATCGTCAAGTTGGATTACCACTTTTTTTCTAATATTTACCGAATAGTAAAAAGCTCATACATTGTTGATATATTTCTTCAAAATCCACACTGATGATCGATCCCCAATTATTTCCATTACATATGGAGTCAATCTCATTAAATTATAAAATTATATTAGATAAGATTTTATAACATGCTGGTAGTAGTGAGATACATCTACTGTTTTATCTCTTTCTTTTAAAATTGGTATTATAATACCTTCCTTCCGGTCTTGTGGTATTATCTCATTATTCAATATGGAACATTGCAGTTTGTGAATTTATAATATTAACTCTGCTAGAAATGAATTTAAATCTAGATATTTATTGTTGTTTCATTTCTTAATATATTCTTTGATTTCACTAACACTTGGCTCAGAGACTAGTGGCCCAGCAGTATGGATTTAGATACCCTCAGCCAATTCAGATCCTTCATGAACATTCAAAATATGCCTGAAGTAGTCCTTCCATCTATTCAAAACAATGTTCGTGTCTGCCATCAAATTACCACTCCCAATTTTCACTAAATTGGTACTAGTCTGATAGCTTTTACTATAACCGTAAATACCTAAATAAAGTTCCTTGATAAAACAGATTTTGCTATCTGGTTACAACTCACAAAATTTACCCTTTAAATACTATTTATTTTTGTTTCTGAATAAGGCAATGGCCTTCTATGCAATACCGAATGAATCTTTTCTCGATAAACTAAGACTTTCTCCTCTATTAAATTTGAGCATTCTTTTTCAAACTATGGTTTCTTCCCACTCTTTTTGCCAGGCTATCTACTACCCTTTGCTGCATTTCTTATATTATTCTTGCAATAAAGGAAATTGATAAAACTATAGAAAAAGGAAAAATAAACTACTAAGAGTTAATTTGATGAGGAAAGCCCACCTAGGGAAAGAGGAAAAATGCGGGAAGATTCCAATGCACAAAGGTGACATCTTCCTTTCTTCTGTCTTCTATAGTAGAAGTAGTCACACATACACACATTTTAACACAAATAGAATAATATTTTGGCATCGTTGCCTTTATCAAACACAAAGAAGAAGAGAGCACCAATAACACAAAACACTGGAATACTCAATTTTTAATTTAAACAAAAACTACTAGAAACACATTGTGCCAACTGTTTTTAAACAGTTATCTAGCCATTGGGCAACCTAATTTTCAAACAATTATATTATTCTTGATATCTTCCACCATTTGGTTGTATTAATGTTTCCTTCATCATCCTGTGAGCACTCAAGAGCAGACCACACTTAGAAATATAAAAAAAATATATATTATTAATTTTACTATTTTAAGTTATACCTCTATATCCTGGCTAATTCTTATTTTATACCTACTAAAAAGTATTATTTTATTCGTATGTAGCCCTTTCCCAAAAAGCTCTGTGGCTAAATTTTAAATGTTCTGACTCTTATGGTTATTTAAAGTGGTCCCCTTACCTTCCTTCTGAATTTAAGTTTTATACTATCCTGAGAATTAACTATCTGTTTATATTAATTTGATAAACTTTAAAACCCTTTAAAATTCCCTCCACTTTTACAACTACCACTTAGAAATTTCTGGTTTGATGTCTTTTTGGGTTATCTGGAGTTGTCCTAACTGCCTGAAAAATATGTTGTTCTTTTTATAGCCTCTTCCCCTATTTCCCAAGGTTCCATTTAAAAATTTAAAATATTCAGACTTTTAATTAACATTCGAATTGGACCCTTTAGCTGCCTGCCAAATTTCAATTTTCTTCCAAATTGACAAGTATTTATTTCTCTTGGATTTGGAGATTTTGAACCCTGCTACCCCATTTTCCGACTGGTTTACAAGTTTTTCAGGTTTATATCCATGCTTAGGATATCCAAAATAAAAATGTCACCTCTTTGGGCTTTTTTGCCTATTAAAAATAAATTATACATTTTAAAAACTCATTAGTCAGAAAATAAAGCAGTTTGGATGGAATTTAATCGTTATAAGGTCTTAAATGTGAAACTATGCATGTTGTTCTATTCAAGGTAACACACACCGGATTTTTCCACTTTCCAAAATAACTATTTCAGAATTATCTGCTACGTGTTTAATTCTTTATTCAATAATCCTTTTCAAATTCTACTTAACTTTCTTACTCTAATCGGAATATTTAGCCCTAAAGAACAATGAAATATAATAAGTATATTTAATTACATTATAAATAGATGGTTGGCTATACTGACTTTTATCTACACACACACACACATATATATATTATATATATATATAAAGAGAGAGAGAGGAGGAAATCTTTTTAAAGCTAGTATAATAAATATACCAAATTGCTGTAGCTTTAGAAAGCTTCTTAAAATAAATATAGAGAAAAAAGTATTAATCTACTTAAATAAGTATATGTTATATTTTACAACCCCGTTTTGAATTTTTTAAGTATCAATGACTTTTTTTTTTTGCGATAAAATCTTGTCTGCAATGTGAAAAAAAATATTATAATCTATATAGCATTTTATTGATGTACTGTAGTTACGGATTGGCTTGGAACTCAAAAATCAGTATTATGTTAGATTTGAAAGCCTATAACTATAGAAAAGCGTAAAACCTATAGGTTAAGTTTTAGGCTTATACAACTTTATTGCTACATCTATTACATATTGAACTATTTTATTTTGAATCCTCTTATATTAAAATATATTTTACTCCAAACTTATAAAGATTTGACACATTTATAACATTAGAGGTTATAATTTTACCAGATACCTCGTTGAGATTTTGTCATTGATAGAACGCTGTTTAATTTAATTTTACAGCTGTTCGCTTTATTTTAAAAAGTTTTTACCAAATTCCTTAAAACATTTATTTTTTATAATTTGTTACTTTAAACGTATTTACACTTGGCTTTAGTTAAATTTACAGGATACATCAAATTCGGGATGTATATCAATTCATAAAACATAATATACATAGTAGGTATTTTTGTTGACAAATTCTGATAGGTTCATATTATATTTTAGAAATCACTTGGGATATGTTTTTATATGAAATAAGTTTCTTTGGAATACGAGTGTTAAAAATTCAATCGCATATATTCTCTTTACTATGCACAAATATGTCAAAAAATCTGTTTGTCTAACAATAAAAAATATGTATGATAAACTTATTAGGGATTTTTAATCCAACATCATTCATTATTTTAAAGTTTATTAGCTTATAGTTTTTATATTCAAGTGTCATAATCTTTGACTCACCCAATATTCTAGTGCAGTATCAATTTAATTTAAAATTATATTATATTATATAAATATCTTGGAGAAAATTATTTAATTATATTATTATTAGTATTAGTATTAATATTATTACTATTAGAGTGAACATATTGAACCTAATCTTTAATTAACATATTTTCTAAAAGCTAAATTTTTGATTATTTTTTTTTAACAGGTCAGTTGTTTTGTTACATTGTGTGTTTGTTATTTTCTGTAGAGAAAATATTAAATAGGATATTCTGTTATATTATAGCTAAAGCTCTTCAACACAGACTAAGAAGGCTTCCCATCGGAATACCTAGTTGACAGTTTTCCATTTCCTTAGTGATTACATTAAGGGAAACTGTTGGGGAGGATTTCTTGTACACCAAGAAAGGAATAGAAAGTAAAAACTAAGGGAGATTGGAGAAGAAATCCTAGAAAAAGTAGTACCGGTACCATTGAATGAATATATATATATATA
>CABFOV010005448.1:0-15768 GCA_902141375.1 Timema poppense
GTAGATCGCAGCAGACGCCAAGCACGCTCAAAAGCCAGGAACACGTAAGGGAGGCAGGACGACACCTTGCACTCCCATCGTAAAGTTCTCATTTGCGCTGAGTTCATTGGGGAACTCATCACGGACGGCTCAGAGAACATGAGGTGTGGAGTGGCCCAGGCAATAGAGAGGGTGTTGGCGCGTTCTGTGCAAGTGCGGAAGAGTGACCTAAGGGACCAACTGTGAGGCACAACAAGTTCCCACCCTTAACACATTCCAAATTAATGAATATTTTCAGAACATAAAACTAAATGTATCCAGATATGTTAAGAAATCTCCTCACAAATTTGGATGATCAATTTTTTTTACGACATTATGACGTCAGCTTATATGTTAATTATTTTAAACGTCCCTCCGCCCCTATTGAAAACACTTGTGAAACGTGACCACTTCGAAAACACCCTTTCTAGCTCTGTTGCTTCTAGAACGAATGGATCATGGTGCAACAAAAGAAAGAAATATAGACAGAAAGAACATTCTAGAGTGATTTTTTCTGAAAGATATACTGAAAAAGAGGCTCCTTTAGCCAGTCGTTCCATAACCTTACAGAGGCACATTCCGCGTTTCATTTATCTAAAAATTTCTCTCGTCAAATAACCTTACAGAGGAACGGTCTACGGCGAGCTAAGCTGTTGTATCATGTGTGCCAGTAAAATTGTTCTGAAAAAATGGATTTAAATTAATGAATAATAAACTTCAACCAATTAACGTATTTTATATACATACATGATATCAATACAAAACTCATATTATCACGATGAACTCCAACCCAGTATTCCTAAAGAAGAGAATAATACAATCCCCTATATTCCCACTTCACTATTTGGCTCAACAATGAAGGCATTCAGAGAAGAACTCCCCAAAGATCACAAGACATCACTCTTCAACTTGACTCGACAACGAGGATATCCAGAGAAGAACTCCCCAAAGAGCACAAGACATCACTCTTCAACTTGACTCGACAACGAGAGGCATCACCAGCCAAAACATAACACTTCAACACAGTCATTTACTTCCTCATTCCATTCCTCTGGTTGTTCCTTCCCTTCCTCTTCCTTCTCCCCTCACACCATCAAGTCATCAGCAAACAACATGGCCTTCATTCTTTCCTCCCCGGATTTTCCTGTCACTTTATTCCCGACCATTTCCATGACAATTGCAAATAGTAATGGTGAAAAGGCATTCCCCTGCTTCACTGCAGTTTTTATTTGAATGAAGGCATTTTAATAAACTGACCCGGCCACAGGTTGGAAACAGTTGATAATGAGGTTAGACAATATTAGAGTTGAAAACTGAGAAGTTATGTCTGTTGATCCCATTTTCATAAAAATTGATCATTTTGGCTACATATACAACGTTTAGTGAATCTTACATTCAGCCGGAATCAATTTCAAACAAATGTTTTTAGTTAAATTTATTTTGTATTTAATGTTCAAAACAATTTATTATACCATGATATAGTTTCGGCTGAAGAAACCAGATACTCACTGTCGTGGGCGATCTCTCTAGGGCATTCTAATTACACGTTGTTAGCACTAATAATCAAGTTGGGGTTGGAATTCTGGCAGAATTTACAGGCATGTGTCCAAATGAGCTAGGGGTTCCACGTTCTATTCCCAACAAGGTCAAAGATTTACGATTGTTAAATTGTCAAATTGGGGATTGAATACTTGATTTGTTTTTTTATTAGGCTAAGTGACGTGTTGATATTATCAGGGTGTTCGACTAGTGCTTGTAAAATACACCCAATAAAAGAAAGACTTCTCTGTAGTTGGTTTTACTAGATATTTGTTTTTTGTTCAAGTGTGATTCTTTCGGAGCGTGATCTTTATTTTTGTGGGTCCAGGTCAAATCTTACCAGTAATCATTATTTCTCCCCATGGGTTAACATATTAAAATAAATTTATTCAAGTTTTCCTAAATTTTAAAAATCATGAGAATTACAAAATCACTAAACAAATCTACAAACAGAACTAATAAAATAATGCAGGTTTTGAATTAAACTTATCAAGTGATCACATTACTTGGACAAAAGTCGGGCGTGTCTGTCTCTTAATTCCATTTCATGGGTACCACAGTATTTTACGCATTCTATTAATATGCCTAATACACGCCTATTTTTAACACCTGTTCATTGGGTTTATGGACTGTCATTTTTACCACGGAATGTAATGCAATATTTACTGTTCCGAATGTTTTTAACTTAAATACATTTCTCAAATGAATTTCATATTCCTCACGTATATCAATTATTTTACATAAATATTCAAGATCCTTAGAGTCAACCGCTGTCCACAACCCGTCACCACCAAATAATAATTAAAAGAAAAATAATAATCTCTGTTTTTATTCACTCAGAGCTAACCACTATTTTTTACCAAATCGAAAATTAGAGGTTATTTTTTTCTTGCCATCCACCTGCAAAAATATAAAGTCATTAGGCTGATGTGCTCCTAACCGTTTGATTTCCGGTTTTTCTTGCAGTTTTAATGAATAAAACAAAGTTTTTGATAAAGAATTTACTTTATTAATTTTAATTAATCATATTCACGCGTCATCTTGATTCTTACAGAGACATATACATGCAAAAACAAACTATAGACCACTGTTATTGTGTAGTGGGCCCACTCAGGCTGGCCCTATTCTCCAGTGTAAGGTTGGCACCGGAGGGGTTTGAAGATTGACCTTGAGAAACAGCTCACAAAATACAAAATATATAGTAAAATATATATTGTGTTTTTAAAGAGGGAGGGGTAAAATATTAAAAAGGCATCTATCTATTATTTAATTTTATGTCCAGTGTTGTCCAATTTTGTTACATAAAATAGATGATAAAATTAAATCTTTTATGTTATTCTTTTATTCCCTTCTCCTTATTTGAGCCTTATACCCGCCCGTATCACACGACACTAGCCCCAATGTGCTAGCTAGCGCGTCATCATCTAGCGTCGTGTGAATCAGAACAAGTATACTGGTTCTGCCTCATACTAGTTGTGAGGATAGAACGCGCGCTATCTTCGGACTAGTTCCGACACTAGTCTGTGTAATTCAACCAATCAATGCGCACCGAGACTGTGTGCAGAGAAATGGTAGAAATGACGCCAACATGGTCATCGGATGTGATTTTGTTGTTGGAAGAAAATTATTCTAAGCATTCTTTTTTATATAATACCGAATTGCCATAATATAACAATTTAGTTCATATATATTTAATTAAAAACATGCCATCTAAAAACGACAAACTGTGTTCCAGAACCAATTTTAATCTAAATAAACTTGATAGCATGCATACAAAAAATATTTCTCTTTCACCTCATATAAAGAAAAGGATCCCTTCTCGTCCTCCCTTAAAGAGGGAGATGAATGGATTTATCATCTAAAACCTGGAGAGAGAGGGCTGTATGCTAGCCGTCATGACCGTCACTTATTGCAGATTAGTCAGGAACAATCAATCCCTTAAGTACACATTTCCTGATATGTGATAAACATCTAAATGCGAGACGTTAATATCCTTCCTCTGAATGACAACACTATTAACTCCCACCAGAATTATTTGGTCTTGATGAGGGTGAAAGAGAGGTTAGTTTACCCCACTTTATCATAATTGATCACTTAGTAGTGATTTTATAACATGTCAAATTTTGTAACTTCTTCAACGCCCTTAAGGTTCAATTCCTTAAAGAGTATGAGCACCATTTAAATTTCTTACAGTTTATTTTCAAAGGGTCTAGGTGTTTAAGTATTTTTTTTATCTTTAACAAAGTTGTTTTTGATACCCAAACAAACAAAGCTGGTCCATAATACAGGATGTCCAGTCAAAGTATATTTTAAAATTGTCTGACTTTTCCGGTTTTTCCAGAGCCAATTTCCAACTTTTCCAGTCACTATATATTCAAACATCAATTTAATACACTATTTTTAGACATACATTTTGAAATGATGTCCCTGTATGCAGGTGTTGCAAGATATCAGCCTAACACCTGTCGGTTGGTGCGATCTAAGTTAGATCTCAGTGAGAACATATTGAGACATTAAAATACATATTCATTCACTTGACCCCTTGTTTCCCCTGGTTATGTGTTGAGCTCTAAAACTTTGACATTTATACCAGTAGGCCCATGAAAATATCTCACAACGATTGGTACTAAATGTTCAGCACCGTGGTTTGAGCTGTCAACCATTGTTGTAAAACAAGACGTTTCACTCAATTCTTACAACAATTGTCTTTGACATTCTGGAGCTAAGACTATTTTTTTTTTATCGTGGTTCCACTTTTTGTCCTTGCAGCAGAGTATTTTGGCTCAAATAATGTGGAAATAAGTTTAGATGTGCAATCTAACGATCTAAAATTAATATGGTTTTTATTGTGTGAAACGCAAGAGCTGCCTCTTTTTCTACAATATCATTTTTGGCTAAAATTAAAATACTATAAATGTCACGATTTCAATATTTTTACTTTACTATATAAACTTTTTACATCAGTCGGTCAATTCGTGACATTTTGGTCCTTATTCGGGAGTGTCCCAATTTTTTCGGGACGTATGGTCACCGTACTTATAATCCAACCGACCAGGACAGGCACAACATCCAGTCCTCGGTCGTTAATTCATCAATGTGAAAGGGTAAACCCACATTTCAAAAATGATAAATTATTCAGGCATGCCGGGAATCGAACCTGGGACCCTTGACTCAGTAGGTAGGCATGCTACAGACTGAGCTAAGGTGTCAGATCATTCATAAGTATCTCTTATTATTATCACCGCGTCTTACTACCTGTTCGGGTTATACGCACTTATGCTAATGTGTAATGGTAGGGTGATTGCGAGATGAAATGGAGGACCTACAGTTTAACGTGGGATCCGAACCACGGTGGAGGCCTGGCATTCCCCACATTCACAAGATGTCTTGTCAGAGGTGAAGGAAGGGTTTGGTAATCAGATAAATCTGTGCTGGGACCGAGGATTGAACCCCGGCCGCCAGCACAGAAGTCTGACACCTTACCCCTAGACCGCCAGGTCACCATAAGTATCTCTTGAATGTTGTATCAATGTGAGAGGATGTTAGAAGGTGCATGAAACTATCGGAAGTAGAGAATAAAGAAGGTTTTTCTTGATGTTTATGTTTTTCTTAATACAATTTGTTGCGTTATTTGAGTGGCTCAGTTTAATTTACACATCCCTATTTACAGTTCAGTTATAAAGCGTGCGAGTGGCTACGAATCTGTCGTCAACGTGACGGAACTACTCGTCTCCGTACACAACCACTGCCTCCAACAATGATCCACTTCTCTTTGAAGAGTCAGCTCATTAAACACAATGTTGTGTTCCACCTGAAAGAAAGATATGGGAATTATAAATATATATTTTTCAGATCAAATTATTTAACAGATCTACCTATTTCAAATGTTGCAGTTTTAAAAATATATTTGAAGGTTTAATATCTCATTAAGTATTCAAGATAGTGAAAAACCAAACATTTATTTTTAAATCAGAACTGATTTTAATTCCAAGGCCCTGAGCCAAAAGAAAAATAGTATTCTTAGTATAATTATTTATCATTTAATAAAAATATTGTATGGTACTATACTTTACAAACGTAGCTATAAGCTATATATCTTTATCAAATGCAAATCTGAATGATATTTATCAGTTACTTGCTAGTCAAGTTTAAAATGACTTGAAACTTACATCCATGATAAAGTTTCTGTACAGAATACCAGGAAATATCAGTTGGCACTGGTGTGCACATTGATTCAAATGAAAGCAGTAGAGGCAAGTTTTAAACTATTATTAGATAATTTAGAAGTGATGGCGATGACAAGGAAGAGGGTAGGGCCTACTAGAGCTATAAACTTAGATGTAGTAGAGCTGAGAAAAGTACAGAACGTAAAATATATAAGAAACCTGATAGACACTCAGGGGCAACCGAGTGGCTGTGGTACACTCAGGGGCAACCGAGTGGCTGTGGTACACTCAGGGGCAACCGAGTGGTTGTGGTACACTCAGGGGCAACTGAGTGGCTGTGGTACACTCAGGGGCAACTGAGTGGCTGTGGTACACTCAGGGACAACCGAGTGATTGTGGTACACTCAGGGGCAACCGAGTGGCTGTGGTACACTCAGGGGCAACCAAGTGGCTGTGGTACACTCAAGGGCAACCGAGCGGCGTTTTTTTTATGGGTGTTGGATAAGATGGAATGTTGGATAGCGAATGTCAGTTAAACAAGACTCTACTGTAAATAAACGTTATGCCATTAAAATTATATGAATACAGAATTTAGAGCCCATAAATAAAATAAGGCTTGGAAAATTTTTACCCCTGACCCCACATCAAAAACTGTTTGCCCAGCTCCCTAGGCCAGATAAATATGCATACCAACATTTGTATAGAATTACCATACAAATGTGTTACTAGTAATAGACGGTGAATGAAATTAAATTACCCATAATTTTACATTTCTTTAAGTTGGTTATTTGTGAATAGTATTGTCCACCTCTACCTAGAAATAAACTTGCAGGAATTTCGGACATCCATAGAACATTACTCTTAAAGCAGGTATATTAATTCTGAAAAAAGTTAAGTTCATAAATTAATTTATGAAATTTAGCACAGTGAAAAGTGAAGTGATGGTGATGACAAGGCAGAGAACAAGTCCAAGAAAAGTGATAGAACTGAATGGAGTAGATTTGAAAGAAGCAAAGAGTATAAAGTATGTTGGAAGTGTGATCGAGGCAAAGGGGCCAGCAGATGAGATATAAGAGACGAGGGCAGCAGGCAGAGGTTTCCTACAGGTGTGTAAGAGACCTAATATGGAAAGAGAAGTGCCCTCGAAGTAGAGATGGGCGATATATCACTGACTGATTTTTTCACCGATACCATTTGATCACTGATACTCCCAGTTACTCGATCCCAAAAGTATCGGTGATTGAGATATCAGTGATCGGAGATACTCGCATACTCGCAATACTCTAAATACTCACAATACTCACAATACTCGAAATACTCGCAATACTCGAGCTACGGAGCTAGTATCGCTTCTTTTTCTAGACACTCGAATAAATACTCGCTTCGCGGCCTTTGTTATTCTTTTATTTTTTATTTTCTACCAACTAATTGAGAATCGACCTTACTGACTGGCATGTTTTACGTGTTATTTCTATTTAAAACACTTGATCTCTTAGAGCTCATTTATCAAAAACAGTATAAGATTGTTACATAAAAATGACTTTAATAGTTTAAATGTTTCCTTCACATGCATTTTCAATACAAAACATTTGTTGTTAAGAGCAAAATTCAAAAGCAAGCTTAGCTTACTAAGCAAATCACATTTCGGATTATTTTTAAAAGTAGGCTACGAAAAAAAATCATTTCTTTTTTTCGGTGATCCTATCCCCAAAATCGTAAATAATGAATTAAAATAAGTAACAAAATAGAAAAAATAGAAATAACCTTTATTATATTATTTACAATGCGTTGATGATCCTCATCATCCTATAGTATAATCTAAAGTGTGTTTATATAATAATTGATTAAATATTTTCTAGCATCTTATACTTATAGGTTTATTTGCTTCTAATAAATGTATATCTCATATACTATTATATGTACGGTATTTAAAATAAAATAACACTACAATAATATAATATATGACCTGCTTTCTAAACGTTTTCTAAACAAATCACCATTATGTTATTTTCATTTTTAATCTCACATAAATTTTAATTGTAGTGAAATAGATCACTAAATAAATTACACAATTACAAGAGTTTCTCATAGTACGTAAAATAAGTTAATATTGGTATTAAAGTTTAACATAATGTTTGTTGGACCACTAATTTTGCCCAAATTACATAACATTTCACTATAAAATACTAAATAACATATTTTATTTCTCTATTTTTCAATTGTATTAAACTTCTTAAAACGCATACTTTTGTATTGACTGTACATTAGTCAGGCAACACGAAACCCGGAGATTAGGTAGCTGTATGTCAATAATGTCAATGTCAGTGCCGACTGCCGAGTGCCGACAGAAAGAGCTTATGTTAAGTCTTTAAGTATCGAATTCCATTGCAAGCCGCCAAACTTCCAAGTAATTAGTTCTCCTTTCAAGTTCCAACCGACAACCGAATGTCATGGGATTATTCGAGTAAATACTAAATACCCAGTACTCAGAAATACTCCATACTCAAACTCGATACTCGATTGTACGCGCCTACTCGGACAGCAGCTAAATACTAACAGTGGAAAATCACTGGTATAAATCACCGATATTTTAAAATCACAGTCACTGTATTCACTGATATCGTAAAATAACTGTTTTTCCCATTTCTACCTCGAAGTGAAGGGAAGTACTATACCTGTATTTGTATGGAGGGAGAGTGGGAAAGCACTAAGCAACCTGATTGGGATTAGAACCTTGGTCTCCTCATTATTAGCAACCCAGTCTATTGCACCTTAGACCACGTGGGTTCATAGTTTATTAATAGCAGTGTGATATGGTATGTCATTCAAGTTTAATATTGTATAAGGCATACAATAATAATGTAGTGATACTGTACTTAAAGTGTAACGTACTTCTTGAAATCCTAATTTAGAGAACATTGCGATACTTTGAATATTGTCTGTGGAGATCTTAGCCTCGAACTTCCCAACATGAAGCTTTTCACAACCTGAAAAAATATATTTAATGTTCAAAAACATATTTGCGTTAACACATTAACAATTTTACATTTTTATCATGTTATTATAGGCAGCTGTTTCATATTAAAAATAGAGCATCCTATTTAAATTATTAAATAGTTTCTATAAGATAGTTAATATAGTGTGTATTTTTATTTTTATTCAATAAATATAATTAAGGATTTGCAAGACTCAAAAATATCTTGATCAGACGAGGAAATAAACTATCTCAGTCTCATCTCAAAAGTTAAAAATGAATCTCTAAGATTCAAGAAATTTGAAAATAGTAATAATAATTATTATTATTAGCCCCGCGTCTTACTACCCGTTCGGGTTATACACACTTACGCTAATGTGTAATGGTAGGGTGATTGCGAGATGAAATGGAGGACCACGTGGAATCCGAACCACGGTGGAGGCCTGGCATTCCCCACATTTACAAGATGTCTTGTCAGAGGTGAAGGAAGGGTTTGGTACTGTGCCGGGACAGGGGATTGAACCCCGGACCCCCAGCATAGAAGTCTGACACCTTACCCCTAGACCGCCAGGTCACCTTGAAAATAATTAAAAGAAAAAAATAGCAAAGGAAATAACTGTCCCAAGAAATGTACAAACCAAACAAGAGGATTTGTTATCTATAATAATAAAAGGAAGTGTTTGTTTGTGTGCGATGCCCAGTCAAATCTACAGCACACGGAGATCTGGAATTATTAACACAGGTGGAAGGAAGGAAGGAATGCTCCTCGAAGCCGGATTTTTATATTTTTAACTAGCTTTTAAATCAGGCTATTTTTAACAAATTTTTGGTGAAAATATTGTTAATCTGGTTTAGAATTACGTTTCAGAGATAGCTGTGATAATAATTTGCAACATCCTCATCGTAAAAAAAAGGAAACAAAATCGACCGTAATTCCAAACCATTATTTGTGGGGGCGGGGGAGAGGGGGGGCTTATTTAATTCTTATACCACAGTGGGTCACGGACAACGCCGTGCGGGATTGCTAGTTTCTAATAATACAGTACATACCCAAAAATAGGTAGAACTCCCCCCCCTCCCCCAAACTGCCATCATTAAGAAATGTTTTGGTAATAAATATTGTTTTTCTTTATCAAACTTGGATATAAGCTTTTATAATATAAAACTAAATTATAACTGGTACAAATAGCAACTATAACCATTTTGTTAATTTCATTTAAAATGTATGTGAGTCATATTTACTTTAATAGACATTTAATAAACATTATTAACATATTTGTAGTTTTAAAGAAAGTTTTCTTGTCTTGATATTGTTTCATTATCATCTTGAAACGAAAAAGTTGTTCTCACACATCCCTATATTTAGTGTTCGGTATTTGCCACTTATATTACAATTGATATTCATTCAAATAAATGTAACATTAGTATTTAAATATAAAGCAATAGCCTGCTCTTTTAACAGTGTACTGGTGACCTGGTGGTCTAGGGGTAAGGTGTCAGACTTCTGTGCTGGGGTCCGGGGTTCAATCCTCGGTCCCGGCACAGATTTATCTGATTACCAAACCCTTCCTTCACCTCTGACAAGACATCTTGTGAATGTGGGGAATGCCAGGCCTCCACCGTGGTTCGGATTCCACGTTAAACTGTAGGTCCTCCATTTCATCTCACAATCACCCTACCATTACACATTAGCGTAAGTGCGTATAACCCGAACGGGTAGTATGACGCGGTGCTAATAATAATAATAATAATAATAATAACAACAGTGTACCGACAAAGAGTTGAACCATGTTTGTTAGGCTTTCAAATGAATTGTTTACAGCGTGATCACTAAAGTAATATAGTATAAATAGTTTGGTTATTTTAACCACAAAAATAAGTTAGTATAAGATATTCAGTGCAGACAATTTCAGAAAACAGTCCCCACCAGACGAATTCTATTCAAATAATGACCAACTATGGCACGCAGTTGTGAAAAAACTCGACAAATGAGGTAAGTAAGCAACAAAATTTGAAAATGTGGTTATAATTGAAACCTGACCAAACTGAAAGCCGCCAAAGTCAAGGTATTGTTGTATTTATATTTAATGAGAAATATATGCGCCTAAATTTTGAATCAATAGACAAATTTTGACTAAACTTGTGACAAAAAAAAGATTTTTTTAACAGTGTATTATAGCAATTTATTATTTATTGTAAATAAGATATGAGCAAATACAAGATAAAAACTTTATCAAAACTTTGATTGGAAATTTAAACTGTTTTAGACACTTTTTTTTAACTTTATCACAAAATATAGCACAATTACTAGTTACATCCATATATACTAGTTAAATAATTGTTTTAATAATTTAGATTATAAGGGCATGCATAATTTGTATTTATTATATTTCTAATAGGCCAATCCATGTGAAAGCTGCTCGACTTGTCGAAAGCACATTGATGTAAGCACTCTAGTGTTTCTGTCGAGGTTGCCCATGAAATGGAACTTTATAAAGCTTGACATGCTCGCAAGAGTAAATGTAACTATCTCAAGATGCGTAAAGAAAGAGAAGTTTATTCCTTCGGCTAACTATGTCGTGATTCATTCGACACAGACACTAATTAGTAACCCTTCCAAAAACTGCTACTATTGTCCACTAGATGATATTTGATTCTTCAGTCAATGTTTAATTTTAAATAGTTTTATTAATGATTCTGGTGAACTCCACAAAATAAATAATTTAAAACTGAAACAGAAGTGATTTTTTTGTCAAATAGAAAGTGTGTAATTTTATTGCAATAATAGAGTAGAAGTGACTTGTAGAAAAAGTGATGGCAGACTCCACTCTACAAAACAAGTATGTTAGGCAGATTTTTGGGTTTGTGTTGCTTAAATATTGCTAAAATATAACAATGGTCAGGCTGAGATGGTCTGTGTGGAAAACACTTTCATTATATGTTGGTTTTTTTACAATATCCGTCCATAACACAAAGATTTACTAAATATTTGGCTAAAATTAAATCTTTGAATTATTCTCAATGATTTCTTAATATCTTTTATATTATTATAAATAGTATTTATTAAATTTTAATGTATTCTTAAGTACTCCTGTTTATCACCTTTTATCATGTGGTAATCTCAGGTTGTACAATGAAACAACCTAAATAATTGAAATAGTACCAAACTATGAATATGTTTTGTAATTAAATCCTAGGTACCAAGGTCTAGGGAGTCTAAGGGTGCTTGTATCAATATTAGTTTGTCACCATATCGCAGCATGAGCAGCAAAGCTTCCCATCCTCTACGTTTTCCTCGAGAAGCCACTTCTGCAATCATAATCTCTGCCTCAGCCACTCTCACATGGTCCTCATTGCTATGAAAGAACAGATTGGTGTCTCCAATCATGGCCGCTGGAAATACAATTAACTTATTTAGTCCGAACCAGCAGACTGTTATGTAAGAAAGTGTTATGATAGTGGTGTACTTACACAGCCCTGATATAATTCAATCTGTATTATAATATTAATAATATTTACCACCGCGTCTTACTACCCGTTCAGATTATACGCTTTAAGTACTAATTACTCTAATGGATTAGGATTGGGAAGGTTTAATTAGAGGAAATGAACCCGCATTTGCGTGGAAGGAGAGTGGAAAACCATTTAGGGAAAACCACCCCCAGTTCACCCGACCGAGATTCAAACCTCGATCTCCCCGTTCTCAGCAATCGAGCTTCAATACGACAAAGGTCTGTATTATAGAATGCTAGAGTTGCTACTCTTTCATTTGCTACAAACAGACAGAAATAATTATTTTAATTTTACTCTTCAGACCCAGTTTTCAGTTAATAAAACAAAATCGTACAACATTTTAAATGTCATATTCGAGGTGCACATGTTTGTACACAGGGGCTACTAATTTTGGGTGACCTGGCGGTCTAGGGGTAAGGTGTCGGACTTCTGTGCTGGGGTTCGAGGGTTCAATCCTCGGTCCCGGCACAGATTTATCTGATTACCAAACCCTTCCTTCACCTCTGACAAGACATCTTGTGAATGTGGGGAATGCCAGGCCTCCACCGTGGTTCGGATTCCACGTTAAACTGTAGGTCCTCCATTTCATCTCACAATCGCCCTACCATCACACATTAGCATACGTGCGTATAACCCGAACGGGTAGTAAGACGCGGTGATGATAATAATAATATTAAGATAGGTAACATAATGAAGGTTGGGCTATTGAATTTATTCATCTTTGTTAAGTTAAACATGTGATCAAATATAGACCTACTATTTGAAATGGATGTTGGAATTTCAGTGAAAATCATTTTTATCCTAATTTTTTTATTATTTAGCACCGCGTCTTACTACCCGTTCGGGTTATACGCTTTAAGTACTAATTACTCTAATGGATTAGGAATTGGGAAGGTTGAATTAGAGGAAGTGAACCCGCATTTGCGTGGAGGGAGAGTGGAAAACCATTTAGGAAAAACCACCCCCAGTTCACCCGACCGAGATTCGAACCTCGATCTCCCCGTCCTCAGCTGTCGAGCTCAACACGACAAGCGCGTTAGCCAACTACGCCACCGAGGCAGGTCGTTTTTATGCTAACAGCGCCTTAAACAAAATAAATTATGATAAAACTTATATAGATACATTTTATAAATTATCTTAACAGTGTAGAGAGTAAATAAATCTCTGGATGAACTGAGTCAGACGAAAAGTTTTTGAAAAGAAAAAAAATGAGACAATTTCCCTAAAGTAAACACTTTCCGTACATAAAAACAAGTTGATATTGTATTAATACGGGTGCCCATACTGGCTGATAATAATTGCAATCCCAACCAATCAAACAAGAATGTTTAATGCGTTAGCATAGTTTTAGTTGTGAGACATTATCATTCATCCAGTTTTATTTCTGGCCGTACTCAATACTTACCAATCTCATCTTTACTGACTTCATAGATGGGCCTGTCCAGGATGATAAAAGTGCATTCTGAAACCAATCACACGCAAATAAAAGGAAATATTAGAAAATGTTTATTGAATACACAAAAAACAAGTAAGCCTATTTGTAATCTTTGTCAAGGAATATGAAGTATCGTGACTGTACCAACATAAATTCATTAATTTTATGTCCCCACTAAACATCAGTTGTGTTCATTGCACTCCTTGAACTCTCCCTGCTGTCCTCTTCTCCTTACATCCTCTCTACTTACACCTTTGTCTCTATCAGGTTTCCAAGATATTTTACATTATGCACTTTTCTCAGATCTACTCCATCTTCCCTCTTCCTTGTTATTACCACCACTTCACACTCTGCTATTCTACATTTCATTCCATTTCATCATTCCATTCCTGTTGCAATTCCTTCATTCTCTCCCACACCAAGTCAACAGCAAACATCATGTCTTCCATTCTCTCCCACCACTTTGTTCGTGATCGTCATTTCCCCTCTCATTACAACTAGTAATTGTGAGAGGGCACTCCCCTGCTTCACTCCATCGTAACACAACTCCTGTGGTGCTCACACATTCTTTCCCCTCTCATTACAACTAGTAATGGGTGAGAGGGCACTCCCCTGCTTCACTCCATCGTAACACAACTCCTGTGGTGCTCACACATTCTTTCCCCTCTCATTACAACTAGTAATTGTGAGAGGGCACTCCCTGCTTCACTCCATCGTAACACCCTCACACATTCTTTTCCCTCTCATTACAACTAGTAATTGTGAGAGGGCACTCCCCTGCTTCACTCCATCGTAACACAACTCCTGTGGTCCTCACACATTCTTTTCACTAGCATTATTTTATTCGCCGAAGCAGGTAGAAACATTTTTGAGGCAGATGAATACAAAACTGTTTTAGTAGCAATGATAAAAGGTCAATGTTTGCTTATAAGTTGTATAGTAGCTAAATGCGGTTGGCTGGACTGTGAAAGACTATAATGCTTGTATATTAGCTGGCAGTTTGTAATTCATTGTCTGAACCTTTAAAGTTGTGCTACACGAGTTCCCGACTATGATTGTAGATAATGTCTGATAATAAACCATGTTTTACAAGTGGATTCCTATTTTATACCTTGAAACAATGTTAATACTATACCACCGCCGAAAGATTGTCAGTTTCTGGGAGGATGTGGTCCACAACAATGTGGCCATCTCATGTGGGCCAAGTGACCCTACATAATATCTACACTCAGGGTTACTACACAAATTTTACTTCAAAATTATTTTAAGTTTTTAGATTTTCCAAACATTATTTTTTCAAAATTCCTCGACTTTGACTTTCTCCAATTTTTTTTTGGAGCATTTCTATTTTTCTATTCATCCCATATTTATTTTAAATCTTCTGCGTTTATTAAACACCTTTTTTTTTCCAATATTAAAATGTTTTAGGTTGGGGTTTCCCCCCCTCCCCCCCAATATTCAATATTTTAGGTGTTAACACAAAGTAAATGTGTACTAAAGACACCACTGCTTGCCTTTGATTGAAGATATGTAATTGTTTTATTAATGTTTGCAAACAAAATCCCATGCATGGCAGTGAACGTAACATGCACTAGTCCATCTGATGGTGGTTGTGCGATTTTCGTCCCCTTACTCAGGCTATTGTTTTTCTTATTTGTGATGCCATAGATTTCGGAGAGAAATGCAAGCAACCAAGCTACCAATCATCTTACCAGGAAGGTGATGACTAATTGAAGCCACTATTTTTCTCTTCACCTTTCAAAACATAGTCGGATAGTATGACATGAAGGGGGAAATTGATATTGTCAAGATACTGACCCGGTATACATGACAACTTATTGTACAAGAAGTTGCAGCCTAAAGATGGCATTGTGCTAACACCAAAACTTGTACAAGATCTGCTTTGCACAACTTATTGTATAAAGTATCAGGAAATAGAACGCGTTCTATATCAGCCATTTTTCTTGTACAACTTTTAAGTTGTAAACACGAAAACTTTGTCTGCTAGACAGTTACTTTTTTTTAAAGAGTGATTGTAAGAAAAACAGCTAAATGCATCCAAACAAACAAATAATTATAATTTAAGGAGGTTAAACCCCAAATATATATATATATATATATAT
>CABFOV010005448.1:16201-42476 GCA_902141375.1 Timema poppense
CGTCTTACTACCCGTTCGGGTTATACGCACTTACGCTAATGTGTAATGGTAGGGTGATTGTGAGATGAAATGGAGGACCTACAGTTTAACGTGGAATCCGAACCACGGTGGAGACCTGGCATTCCCCACATTCACAAGATGTCTTGTCAGAGGTGAAGGAAGGGTTTGGTAATCAGATAAATCTTTGCCGCGACCGAGGATTGAACCCCGGCCGCCAGCATAGAAGTCTGACACCTTACCCCTAGACCGCCAGGTCACCGCTTTCCCCTTTTAAAGTGTGAGTTTGATTTATTCTTGTGCATTCACTTTTTTGGGTACTTTTGTTAATTTATAGTAATTTTTTGGAGTCGTTAGTGTCATTTTATGGATAATTTTTTGACACATTTTAGGCGATCAAACTCCTGACCCTGGTACAGCAACATAATCAATGTTTACAACACGTGCTTAAGTTGGATCTACATGCTGGTGTAGTTTAATAAGTAGGCTACATATTACATAACATAAAATAAAGAGTATCACTCTAAAAATTGTAAACTGGAAGTTGATATTTTAATATAAAGTGTTGACCCTATTTTTAATTTCTTGCTACCTTACAGGTAGAGAAAATATTATGATCCTTAAAAAAATCGAGCTCAAGATGTCAACGTTACACGATCCTTCAAATCCGAAAAAGTTGTTTCCGCAATGCCGTCTGTCTGTCTGTCAGTCTCTACCTTGGGCTAGAGCCTAAACTATTTTACCGATCGGGCTAAGACTCGGTATCTAGGGTTTTTATACGGTCACCCCGAGGAAATTTTTTAATTGGATATCCAACCCTAAAATTAAGGGTAGTTTCCTTAAAAGAGGAAAAAATTCATTATATCACAATTGGCTTTAACGATTTTGATTAAATTTCATTTCTAAATGTTGATCATTATTACAAACCTCGATTTTTTGTCAAAATGACTTTTAAGGATTCCTGTCTGATGTATTAATTCTAGTTGAGAAAAGTTCAATTTTCTCGAAATCGGCTATAACGATTTTGATTAAAGTTCGCACCTAGGCGTTGATTTAAGATTATAAACAAAATTGATTTTTTTCATTTTCCCATGAAAATTACTTTTAGGGTTCTTTACAAAAGCAAAAATGTTTTATATCTCTGCAACTATTTGAGATACCAAATAACTTATCACTGTACAATTTGAGTACTATTAAAAGTAAAAAACTTTTATTTGAAATATATTTTAATAAAAACCAATAGTTTCTGATATATTGGCAGATATATCGATACAGTTTTGTGAGCGTTAGTTGTGAGGAGATACGTAAATTCAAATGCAATAATTCTCTAATGTCATAGAGAAAGCAAATAAGTCTCTCAACAAGTTGATGTATTTCCTTTGAACTCTTAGGGTGAGTGTTTATACAGCACACGGGGGTGAATCCGGGATTTTCGTGAGGGTGGGAGGGACGAGGGTGCTCCCGTCGGCATCGAGTCGGGGGATGGGGGCTTCAACAAATGTTGACATAAGAATACTTCAAAATTTGAGAGGAGATCTTTGAGTAATGTTTCAGTGTAAGGCTAAACTTGAGAATAATCCTCTAATGAAGGGTATAACACGAAATTTGCAAATATTATTGATAGTTATTAAAAGCAAATAATAATATCATATTTAGTGATTATTAAGAGGGAAATAAGTTTAAACATTATAACAATCAGCACATTATGTGTGTGGTATTATTCAAAGATTTTGTGTAGAGCACGTTATTTAAAAATATTTATTTTAAAGATCTTTATTTATTATTGATCATTGAAATAGTAATAATAAAAGTTATAAAATATATTTAAACCTAAACAATTTAAATTTAGGTAGTTCCATTAATGGCTATTTTCACCATTTTAATACTTAATGCGCTTGTAATAATAATAATTACCATATATTAATCATTTAATAATATTACCAATAACAATTAAAAAAATTAAACCTGGTTAGTGAGATAGTATTACATGACAATAAAACTAGTAGTGACTTTAACATTGATTTAATTGGTTTAGTTTCTTGAAGGTTAGCACGCTCCCCCACACGCTCTAGCTTTGTTACAATGTTTTCTTGAAGGTTAGTGCGCTCCCCCACACTCTAGCTTTGTTACAACAATGTTTTCTTGAAGGTTAGCCCGCTCCCCCAAGCTCTACCTTTGTTAAAATAATGTTTTCTTGAAGGTTAGCGCGCTCCCCCAAGCTCCACCTTTGTTACAACAATGTTTTCTTGAAGGTTAGCCCGCTCCCCCAAGCTCTACCTTTGTTAAAACAATGTTTTCTTGAAGGTTAGCGCGCTCCCCCCCAAACGCTCTAGCTTTGTTACAATGTTTTCTTGAAGGTTAGCGCGCTCCCCCCCACGCTCTAGCTTTGTTACAACAATGTTTTCTTGAAGGTTAGCACGCTCCCCCACACGCTCTAGCTTTGTTACAACAATGTTTTCTTGAAGGTTAGTGCGCTCACCCACACGCTCTAGCTTTGTTACAATGTTTTCTTGAAGGTTAGCGCGCTCCCCCCAATGTTTTCTTGAAGGTTAGCGCGCTCCCCCAAGCTCCACCTTTGTTACAACAATGTTTTCTTTAAGGTTAGCCCGCTCCCCCAAGCTCCACCTTTGTTACAACAATGTTTTCTTGAAGGTTAGCGCGCTCCCCTATGCTCTACCTTTGTTAAAACAATGTTTTCTTGAAGGTTAGCACACTCCCCCACACGCTCTAGCTTTGTTACAATGTTTTCTTGAAGGTTAGCGTGCTCCCCCCCACGCTCTAGCTTTGTTAAAACAATGTTTTCTTGAAGGTTAGTGCACTCCCCCCCACACTCTACCTTTGTTACAACAATGTTTTCTTGAAGGTTAGCGCGCTCCCCCACATGCTCTAGCTTTGTTACAACAATGTTTTCTTGAAGGTTAGCGCACTCCCCCATGCTCTAGCTTTGTTACAACAATGTTTTCTTTAAGGTTAGTGCGCTCCCCCCACACTCTACCTTTGTTACAACAATGTTTTCTTGAAGGTTAGCGCGCTCCCCCACACACTCTAGCTTTGTTACAACAATGTTTTCTTGAAGGTTAGCACACTCCCCCACACCCTACCTTTGTTACAACAATGTTTTCTTGAAGGTTAGCGTGCTCCCCCATGCTCTAGCTTTGTTACAACAATGTTTTTTACAACAATGTTTTCTTGAAGGTTAGCGTGCTCCCCCAAGCTCCACCTTTGTTACAACAATGTTTTATCTCTATCATTTTAGACTCAATAGTCAATAATTAATTATTTAATTGGTCAAAATTTATAAAATAGAAATTTAATAGCAATGCGATAACATAAGATGTGCATCCCCAAATAAAATGTCGAGTATTTTAACCAGAAGTCAAAACTTTAATACAAAGTGTTGACCCTTGGAGAGCCAATATCGATATTTTTTATTGGTCCAGATGTACAAATGAAGACATTTATTCCTTAGGAATAGAATTTAAAAATTTAAAACCATGATTCAAAAAAATTGTAATTATAGCACAATTTGTTCTCGGGTTCGCTAGTGTATATTATAATATAATTTTTGAGTAAATATCTACCTTTTTAAACAATAGAGCGAGAAAGTGGGTGTGGAGTTCCGTACCATTTATTTTTGTAGTGACATACATACCACAGATACCAATTTGGAACAAAATCGTTAAGAGTCGCTTTCAAAATATTTAGAATTTTCTAAAATTACCCAAAAACCAAGTATAAGGTGTTATCTCACTTATTTTGAAGGTCAAACATAGTTTATACAACAATTTCAATCAAAATCGTTAAAACCATTTTCGAAATTTGAATTCAAATAAGCACTCATCACCCGTAATTTGAGGGCTAGGATGAAAATGAAAAAAAATTCCGGAGGTGTAAGCTTGTAAAAATTATTAAATATCAAGTTTGAACACATACATAGACAGACAGACAAGGAGATTGAAGAATTGTAAAATACAGTGGGTTTTTTCTTGTTTAAATTTTTTTATTTCGAATTTGATTTGTTCACGATTGCAATACTTTCTCTTTTGATGAGAAAGTAAAAATGAATGGTGGCATTTGTCTCTATGGACATTTTCATCATGGACATTTTTCTGTGTGCGCACTTTTTGCGTGAGCATTTTTCGTTTGAACATTTTCACCGTGGGCAATTTTCTCTGTGAGCATTTATGGTTGTGAGGTTTTCTCTGTGTGGAGTTTTTGTGTGTGTGCTTCTTTCCCTTGCGCTTTTCTCCTATAATCAAAATTTGTATGCAATTCACGTGACCAAGATATTGTACAAGAAGTTGGGTCGTGTGTACCGGGTTTTAGAGTTTTGGGGAGTTTATTGTAGCAGGTGCTTTTGTTTTGATGTGTGTCTCGGTGAAATCTAACAAACAAATGTTTATAAGTATATGTCTATAGTAAGTAATAACACAATAATGTAAAACACTTCCCCTTTTAAGCTTGGGGGACACCCCTTCCAAGCTTGCCTAGGAATGTTGGTCACGAGACACTACTGACTAAAAAGCCAACATTGTTCAACCATCACATGTTAGTATACCATTTCTAGGCTATGCATTGTGTTAACTTGCAAGAAACAAACACTCTCATTTTTATTTTAGTCTTTGGGTTGAGCTTTTTTTTAAAAAGTCAAGTATGGTAGTTAAGTTCCCTGATTTTTATCTTATTTTACCCATTATTTCCTGAAATTTTCCCCAACACCAAAAATACCAGGTATGCTCTGCCTCTAGCCACAATGACACTACCGAGGGGGAGATGAGTAAGGTACAAGTTGGATGAAATGTACCCACAGTCTCAGGCAATTCACTATTACACATTGTAGTGCATGAAGGGCGTTACTAGAAATTCCAGTACACATCTGCCGTTATGTTCCATCACCTGCCAGTAAATGCCCTAACACCTTCAGGAATGTCTTAAAACTTACTTATTTCCTATAATACTACTAATGTCCACCATATTATGTGACCACAGGAACTAAAGAGGCAGTTGCCATGGTGACCTGATATCTTATATTTGCTTACAAATATTTCTGATTATTAAAATGTTTGTATTATAGTTTGCCTATAAGTATGTTGTTAGCTGAGGATAAGCTACACTATCAGTTTATCTGGTACTTACTGTCTTCATCCTCGGACCAGCTTTGTTGCATCCGATATTCTTCTTCTAAAGACAGCGGCTCAGACGCTGTGAGATGTTGAAGTTCGGGAGATTTCATCCAATCATGATACCTGCAGCAAACGAACATGATAGTTACTAAACCACACTCTCATTATTTCCGTAAGACCCACCACCTTGGAAACAAGAGAGGTGGATTTTGGTTGATGGGCCCTCAGAGTCAAGATGGAGAAAGGCGGCTGCCTTGCAGCCCTCTGATGCCATCGGGGTGATGGAGGTCCCCGGCAGAAATGGGAATAGAATAGGTTAGTAAATTTAGTTTAGCTTAGTTAGTAATTAATATAGATAATTAGGGACGGGGGAACTAGTTAGGGGGTAGATTGGGAAATTCAACTGCCAAGGGAGGAAGGAAGGGTGGAAACAGAAGTATGGTGGCTAGAAAGTAGGCGGGGCTTCCAACTCTGATAGGGCGCCTCCTCAGGTGGTGAACATGGGGATGCCCACCTCTGCTGAGCGCTTGGCGGACTTGGGAGTGAAATCCCGGGCATTGTGAAGGGCCCAGCGGGGGAGGTTACCGGGGGCGTAATACACCCGGGGTGTACCAAATTGAGCTAGCGGTAGTTGAATTTCATTTAAGTTAAGAGCCAAAATATGTGTTGAAATTTTAAAAAGGAAATTCATATTGAAATTGTGTAAATAAAGTGAAAGTTATGTGGAAAAAACGGCCCGGATTTAAAGATTGTAAGATACCGGGCCAGCAAACACTGAATAAATAAAAACTCTCATTATACCGTACTTTCAAGCATTCTATGATGTACACTCATCGTTTACTATTGTACATCTTAGTCATGTGCTGTTTTATAAAAAGATTGCTACTGACCACCCGACTGGAGAGTTTATGTCTTATGATCCAATGGTTAGTGTTTCCATCTGTGATAGAGAGCCACACAGTTGTTTTGTCCAAATCAATAAATATTACAATCATATCCGATACTCCTCAAGAGGAGACAAAGATTACAATAATTAGTTTGGAGACCTTTGAATTTAATTTGCTTTGTTTACAAATTATTTAGTGCAGAGCTTAGTTGAGGGCCTCGACAAAAATAAGTAGACTATGTATTTTTACACAGCCTTTATTTTACATTATTTTTAGCACCGCGTCTTACTATCCGTTCGGGTTATACGCACTTACGCTAATGTGTAATGGTAGGGTGATTGTGAGATGAAATGAAGGACCTACAGTTTAACGTGGAATCCGAACCACGGTGGAGGCCTGGCATTCCCCACATTCACAAGATGTCTTGTCAGAGGTGAAGGAAGGGTTTGGTAATCAGATAAATCTTTGCCGGGACCGAGGATTGAACCCCGGCCGCCAGCACAGAAGTCTGACATCTTACCCCTAGACCGCCAGGTCACCCCCTAATTGTTTTTGTTTTGCTCAAATTGTTACGTTACATTATGTTATTTCTTTTTTTTTTCCTTACTACTCGTTTTGGCTATATGTCTTTGTACTAATTATACTAATGAGCTAGGTATGAGAAAGGGAGAATTTATAGACATTGTACCCACATTTTCATGTAAGGAGAGTGGAAAACCATTTAAATAAAACCTTTTCACTGCACTTGACCAGGATCGAACCCCAATCTCCCCGTCATTGGCAGTCTAGTAGATTGTTAGTGTGACACCTTAGAACATGAAGTCACCACTTCGGGTGACAATGAGTTGATCGTTGTCCTGGTGTAAGTATCATTAAATGTGTGTAGCCTGAACAAGTATTATGACTTGAAGCAGCTGGAGAAAGAGGCCAACTGCTGAGAAAAAAATGTTCACAAAATAATCTTGATTTGCAGTCTTATTTATTCCATAAGACACCAAAATAAGCATTACCCATTAGAGGATTTTAATTAGTTGATTAAATAATTAATTCAAATATCTTTATCAAAATACGTTCTCTAAATCCTTCCAAAATTGTATTTTAATTTAATTTTGATAGACTTTAAGGGTTAGGTTAAGTTTGGTTGACTGGGCCCTAATTTTTTTGGAAGGTCCAAGTTCAGCTGGTTTGATTTTTTTTTTTAATTACTAACACATAAAAGATTATTTTTATCTTGGGACCCTTATTCTCTTTAACAAACACAGATTGTGGATCTTTTAGTGAATTAACATTAATCGAACAATCAGACCTAGCTTTATTCAACCATCTTATAAAAATGTAATTTAGCAACTACGCCCTAAGTAAAAAAAAGGGTCGATATAGTTACAGAATTGACAACTTAAAAAACCCCTTACACACTAAAATATGTAAAGTAAAAGCCCAATAGACCAAACCTCAATAGTCCGAGCATATTTTTCAGAAAATGGGGGGAAAAGTTAAGTCAAATGAAATATATTTTATTGGTTGACAAGCTCAGAGCTAAAGGAGAATTGTAAGAAACAGAGAGATCTGATTGACAAGTTGTAGTCAACACAATGTTTTCCCTTGTGACTAGTTAACAATAATTACAGTACATGTTCCGTGTCGTGTTTGAGGGACGCCTGTGAGGACGCGGTTGGACCATGTGAATGTCGTCAGATGACGTCGTATTAATGGCTGAGAAGGAAATAACTTGTGGAATGTATTAAACTGTTAAAATGTAGAGATAGGCAGAATAGATCTCCTTATAAATGTCTCCAAAACTAAGGTGATTGTCTTTGATAACGGATGGATCAGAAAATTATTGTCAGCTTAGTATAAATGAAAACTGTTAGAATAGATGGTGAAATAAACAGACGGGTGAATGCATCTCGGAGAGTAGTTGGATGTATGTGGACTATTGCAAACAATAAAGTAGAAGTGAACGAGGCTAAGGTGACAGTGTATAAAGGTGTGTTAACACCAACATTATATTTTTATGTATGTGAAAAACTCGTATGGACAGAGTCAGTAATGAATGGGTGTTGAAGGAGTGAGGTTTGAAAGAGAATCCAAGAGTTAAACGTGAAAGAAGTGTCTTACGTTGGTTCGTGCATGTTGAGAGGATGAGTGTGGATCGAGTGATGCAGCAAATATATGAAGGTAGAGTGTGTGGATCAAAAGGAAGGGGTAGGCCTTGTAAGACATGGCCTAATGTTGTAAACGAAGATGTGAAAAAGAGAAACATTAAGAGTTTTAAGAATAAAAGAGCAAGTATGACTCTGTGCATGGATGTTGTTGAAGCGAAGGGAGTATGTAAGGATAGGGACGTGTGGAGAAAGTTAGTGAGGATGGTTAGGTACAGAGTTATTGTTTATTGAGCTATATGCAGGTTGTTATGTAGGGCCTGTCTCATAAGGGAACATGATTATGTACGTAGGATAAATAGACATAGCCCTATTGGTAATGTTTTCAAAAAAAGTTACTTGTGTTAATTGACTTTCCTAGAACATTTCAGACACCTTAGATCATCCCCAATGGTGATTTAACGTATTTATTAATACACATTAAGAATTTACAAATAACTTATTACTTTTTTCTTTTTTAAGTAACAAACCTAATTCTTGTAAATAAGTAGCCTAATTATTGTTTTATTATCTTATTTAAAAAATCCAGGCATCTTTTAATGAAACAATCAAAAGTAGATTATCACATATCTCGAATGTGCATGTGCGGATCATCAAATGTGCATGTGCGGATCGTCAAATGTGCATGTGCGGATCGTCAAATGCGCATGTGCGGATCGTCAAATATGCATGTGCGGATCGTCAAATGCGCATGTGAGGATCGTCAAATGCGCATGTGCGGATCGTCAAATATGCATGTGCGGATCGTCAAATGTGCATGTGCGGATCATCAAATGTGCATGTGCGGATCATCAAATGTGCATGTGCGGATCAAATATGCATGTGTGGATCGTCAAATGTGCATGTGCGGATCGTCAAATGCGCATGTGCGGATCGTCAAATGTGCATGTGTGGATCGTCAAATGCGCTAGCTCTATTGTGTAAGAAATCTTTTAAAGCATTATGTTTTTGATGCACAAAATTTATAATGTTTTAAACATCAAAAAACACTGATATTAGCCTAACCTTTTGTGTGTGACTAAATAAAATTTTAATAGTTTAACCTAACATTTCATGTGTAAATAAATAAAACTGTATTAACTACCTAAAAAACTGAACATTCAAAAACCAATTAGGTGGTTTTTTAAAGAATTTTTTAAATGATTTAGAATTCTTTAAAACATTTGCTTTCTTAGAATCAGAAATTTGCTTACGTTGTTGTAAGTATAAGTGCTAGAAAACATTAATAATCTCATAATTTGACAAAGAAAACAAGAACATTTTAATTAGCTATTAAACTAACCCATCAAAATAAGTTTTACACTTCTTCTAGAATTTAGTCATTACTTGTGATCACTTACAATGAGTCAAATCGCGTGAAACAGTTGAATTCACTAGGAAGTAAAGTTGATTGTGATCGTTACAGACGGTTTACATGCCTCCGCAAAGAAGGTAGATTCTGTTAGGGATTTCGTGAAATGGTCGACCTCGGGTGTTCATGGGTTCAAGGGGAAGTAACGGCTTTAGGCTGATGTTGATTGTGACGTGCAAGAAAGAGCATGTTGTTATCACCGCGTCTTACTACCCGTTCGGGTTATACGCACTTACGCTAATGTGTAATGGTAGGGTGATTGTGAGATGAAATGGAGGACCTACAGTTTAACGTGGAATCCGAACCACGGTGGAGGCCTGGCATTCCTCACATTCACAAGATGTCTTGTCAGAGGTGAAGGAAGGGTTTGGTAATCAGATAAATCTGCTCCGGGACCGAGGACTGAGCCGCGGACCCCCAGCACAGAAGTCTGACACCTTACCCCTAGACCACCAGGTCACCCTATAATGTGTTCAAATTATTCTAGAATGGCTGAAAGATAGGGTACCCTGACCGCACCCAAATAGGCTGTGCACTTTACTGGCTTTAAGATTGCAATAGAGTTGACTAAAAGGGCCGAATTCATTTTTTTATACTGTCCAAATTCTCTTAAAGTGTGCTGATAAGTAAACTTTCTTAAATAGCACAAAAATCTCATTTTAAAGCAAATACATTCAGTTCAAGGAATATGTCAAGTGAAATTTATAAGTAATAGTTTATGAATTATTAAGAATATTTTATTAATAAAAGATTAATAACTGTAAAATAACCATTTACCTAGATTAAGTAGACAGTAATATAAATATGTAGAAATGTTTAATGAGTAGTGAAGTAGGCCTATATTATGTTAAATTCCAGACCTATGACCAACAAAGAATGTGTATAATGGGAAAATAGACAAAACACTATCAAAAATCAATCTCTTTTGCATGAAAACACAGCTTTCATAAGCAGCTCTAATTGTACTGTGCTGTCCATAGTTTTATGTGCCACACGCACTTTGGGGTGCCAGAAACGTGATTTATTAAAGTGTGCAGTAAAGTGCACGCGTGTATAATGCGCAGACAATTCAAATACAGCCCCTGTCACATGGGCGAGTATAGGCCTAACTTAATATTATTTAGATTAAAAGTTGGATTTTTTTTTCTATAAATGTTATTGTATTTGGAATAATGATATACTGATATCAATTTTTGGCTATTTAAAAAAATAAATAGCCGAGAATGGGACGGATAAAGTGTAATATGCCCATCAAAAAAAATTACCTATGAAGAAAGTAATGTTGTGTTTAAAGTTCATTTTTAAACATAATTGGAATAAATAATAATGTAGGTCTCTACCCTTATTTTAATTATAACTCGAAAGACAAATAAAATATATTTGCCGATATTTAAACAAATCTTATGATTAATATCAAATAAGTCTAAACATACTTAGAAACATGCTCCTTTTTATAAGGCACAAGTACTACGTTCTTTCCAATTATTTTAATATTTTGGTTTATTTTCATTATAATAAAATCTTAGTTTTGTTCAAATAAAATAAACAATTAATCAAATTATCTTCAAGTATTGTTAAACACATCTATTATTATATTTACACAGTTTATATTTGATTTTTAGCGGGCTGAAAAGCTCTACATCCACCCACACCAAACTAACCGTTTTTATCCAACATTGTAAAAATTATTAAAACTAAAAATATAATATAGTTCAAAAAGGAATCATAGATATCGCGTGAAATCAGATTAAGTTATATAATACATTATAGATACCGCCAAAGAAAAATTAATAATTCCACCAAAGAAATTATAACCAGATATTATTGTATTAAAAAAGTAAATGATTGATTAATATATATTTAATAAGCATAATTAATGTAATTTATCGTAATTGAGACAATTATTTTAATCTGCTGTACGAAAATGTGGTTATTTTGGACACTTTAAGAAAATCCAATATTTAAACTCATATTAGACATGCAAATAGTTCTCTAAAATCGCCAAGTTTAAGGTGCCACAGTTTCTATATTAGAAATTGCCCCAATAAACTAACAGTTTTTTTTATCCAACATTGGCTTTGAACTTACATCAGACGTGCAAATAGTCCTCTAAATTCGCCAAGTTTAAGGTGCCACAGTCTTCAGTATGAAAGTGTGGTTCTTTCGGGCCCTTTAAGAAAATACACTATTTCAATTCACATTAGACATGCAAATAGTTCTCTAAAATCGCCCAGTTTAAGGTGCCACAATTTCTATATTTTGAAATGGCCCCAATAAACTAACAGTTTTTATCAAACATTGACTTTAAACTTATACCAGACGTGCTAATAGTCCTCTAAAATCAACAAGTTTAAGGTACCTATCACAGTTTCTATATTTGAAATTGCGGCACGAGCAGACTTGGTGGTGTAGGTAGTGCCAAGTACTTACAACAACCCTACAAAGTCGTGGAATCTGGTGCTGTTGTCAGTTTCATGGTTTAAATTTTTCTGTTGAAATCTAATCCTACTTACCGTCAACCCTTAATTGATAACCTCTTCCATTGATTGTCTAAACTGCCTAATCTAAATATAAATATTCTTTGGTTGATTATTTAATATGTTTAATTATTATGTTTTCCCTTAGGTATTTTAAATCACCATTGGCTGTGAAACTTGTAAAAGCAATAATCATACCAACAAATAATTGTTTCTTTATTAAAAACTATTTATTATATGTATAAGATAAGTGGAAACTATTTAATTAAATAAATTCCCATGATATATTGCAAACATTGAAATAATATTTTACATGTTATGAAATAAATATTATTTTTGTAAATTAATTATAACATTACATTAATTACCGTAGATATGAACATATAATTCACAGCGTACAGAAGAATTCATATCAAAATAATTTCAGGCGCTTTCAAATATCTTAGAATATTGGAATATATAGCATCGCCTAAATTATAGTCACAACACACTACCAAATGCGAGAATTCAAAAATATGTTTTTTCATATCATATAACTTTTTAATAGTTTAAACTTTAGTGAAAACTAATATCTTCAAATCAACGGTTGGTGGGTTTTGAGTAAACAATTTTTGATCAAGTTTCCCTGGGATAAGCAAACCCATCATCTTGTTGATAACCAAAAACAAACTTTATATAAGACTATATATTTTAAACAAAATTGTTCTGGCTATTTTTTCTAAATGCCTAATTTATAAAAATGAGTTGATTCTAAACTACCCTTAAATTATCTTTATTTGTGTAAACATGACAGTACATCAATTATACAAAGTTTTTTTTAACATCCTATGATTTAGTTCAAAGAAACAAATTGGTAGCCTATATGAGCCTTTAGCTAAGTTTGGTTTTTCGAAAAACTTGACAAACTAATTGAGGTATTTTGACGTATAGCCCGAATTTGTAACCTATTAAAACGCTGTAGTGGGGGGGAAATGCTTGATATATATATAGGTGAATGGATTGGATGTCCCTTATCAAAAACTTTCGTAACTTATTATGAATTAAAACAAAGAAATAGGCCCCCAAGGGAAAATAAAATTATAATTTAGTTTTCATTTTTTTTAAATAGTTTTTAATTCAAGATATATAATAAAGTGCCTATATCTTAATTTAAATGATATTTACGCTTCTTTCTAAGAGCAGCTAAAACAAATCTATTACTGACACATTATTTCATAATTAAAGTTTTGCATTTCTTTCTGAAAAAATAATGTAACATTAGCCACGGGAGCTCTAGCAGCCAATAGATTGAAAATATGTTTATTTTTTGTAATAAAGTATATATATATCACCAATAAAGGATTCTACCTGGTCTAAGGGAGAAAGTTTGCAATGCACTTGGCACCAGTTGATGAGGAATTTGGCATAACAATCTTACAGCCATAACTAAAAATGAATTGATGTAGCCTAAGCCGTTAAGGCCCTGCCTACCCTATGTGGCGTTGTGTTGAGCTTTCAGCTCTCAAAATAGATGGCGTTGCTAACGTTATACA
This sequence comes from Timema poppense, assembly GCA_902141375.1. Classification (NCBI taxonomy): domain Eukaryota; kingdom Metazoa; phylum Arthropoda; class Insecta; order Phasmatodea; family Timematidae; genus Timema; species Timema poppense. The sequence continues at coordinate 29,731 of CABFOV010005448.1, forward strand.
AACTGGTATATTCCAGCCATCAGGATGGCAGAATAACTGGTTTGTTTAAACAATTGGGAGGCTGGTTTGACCGCGACCGGTAATCAGTAAAGGCTGCAAGCAGACTTTTCCTAGAACGGGTAGAGATAAGAAGTGTAGTGCCGGACCGTAAAGTGTGTCGGTGACCAAGTTGGACTAAACGTGGAGAGATAAAACGTCAAGATACAATCACACTCTTGAGCAGAAAAATTAGCCTATTCATCCCAGCAAGCTAGACGCTTCTGTCTGGGGGTTAAAATCCCTGCTGAGGGTATTTTGGGGAGATCTTATTCAATCGTTTCCTTCTACTCTCTCACGCAAATGTGGGTACATCTCCTTCATTAATTCTGCCTGATTAGGTATGAACTAATTACGCCAGTGGGCTAGGGATAAATACGTTTCAATTTAGAGGAAGAGTACCCGCATTCGCGTGGAGAGAGAGTGGGAAAATATTTAGGAAATATTACCCGATCATGAGTGAGCCATGATCTCCCAGTCATTGGCAGACTAGTCTATTGCGAGAGTGACACCTTAGACCATGTGGCCACCAAATTGGGATATTACCCATCCTCATATCTACAAATATCTAAACTCCTCCCCTATTATTCTGAACCCCCTCTCCCCCAAACAATGTAAGAAAACTTTGAATTACTTTAACTGAGCTACTTGAGTGAAAAAAACATACTTTCACAAATGTTCTTCTCTTCAGAGGTTGAACCTTGCAGGTTGCTTAATTACGTGGCCACTCCTAGTAGAGGTCACTCGTGCTGGGGTGCCTCTTGAGGCTGACTCTTGGTTGCTGGGCTGCCTCATCTCCTGGGGTAGGTCCAAAGGCTTACTCCTGGGCGAGATTCTTTCATGAGACGGGCTGGCTCTCTTCTCTTGAGTGGGTGACTCAAACTGGGTCCTGGGCGAAGTGGATGGTGCTGATAGAATTGGGGGTTCAGGTGGATCAACTGCTATTGACCTCCTAGGTGGTCTCGGATTTGAGCTTAGAGTCTGGCTACCATTTGTGTTCATATTTTGTCTATTTAGTTCCTCCCCCACTGACCTCATATGATCCACATGGCAGAAATAGGTGGTATCCCCTTGTTTTATTAAATAATATAAATCTCCCTTTTTTATTTGCTAATTCTCAACAGCCATTTTTTCTCTGGGTTTCTATAGGAACGGAAAGCAAATTTCTACCCTTCCTCGAAATTCTTGGATCATTCACAGGATCCTGGGAACACCACTGAAGGGTTAGTGAACCTAAGGGCTTTATTAAATCTATACGGCTCCTTAGCGTTCATCCCAAAAAGAGAGATGCAGGATATATTCCAGTTATGGAGTGGGGAGTCCTCTTATAAGCTATCAGGAATTTAGTTGTAGCATCACTAATATTGCTTCCACTCAATATGGCTGCTTTGAGAGAGGCTTTAAAAGTCTGCACTCGCCTCTCCGCTAAACCATTGGAAGCGGGATGATATGGTGCAATCAATTTTGGTTTGATTCCTAAATCGGAACAGAAGTTTGAGAATTCTGAGCTGCTAAATTGAGGGCCATTATCTGATACGATGACGTGGGGGAGACAAATTTTTGTAAAAAAAAATTCTTCAGCGGTTTAATTGTTGTAGAAGTTAGATTTTTTACAGGCTGAACATCAACCCACCTGCTGAAAGCATCAACAAAAATAAGAAAATACATGCCTTTGAGAGAGCCTGCATAATCCATGTGGAGCCTTTCTGTGGGCGATGAAGGGCATTGCTACTTGTGGTAGGATATCTTGGCTGGGTTGTTTTTCATCTGTTGGCAATAAAAACAGTTTGAAATCATTTTCTCAATATCTGAATCAATTTTAGCCCACCACACATAACTTCGTGCCAATGCTTTGCTCCTAACAACTCCCATGTGCCCCTCATGTGGCTCTAATACTCTGGATCTTGGGCATGTGGGTATGTACACCCACCGGCCCCAGAAAATACAATCATGGAACAATGAATATTTATGCTGCGGGTGTCCCCAACTATTCATGGGTTTTATGGTAACCCCCAATTTGAGTGCTTGTATGAGTTCCGCAGCTTCCTTTTCCTTGTTCAAGCTTTTAATTATTTCCTTTACGGTAACTGGTATTACATTGATTTGGCCTAAATTAAAAACTTCTAAATCCCTGTCAAAAGCATCTGCTTGGTCTTTCAGAGGTAAACGTGACAAACAGTCTGCGTTCCCGTGATCCACGCCTGGATGGTATTGAATGTCATAATTGAATGATTGAAGAAATATAGCATACCTCAGGAGTCGTAGAGCAGACAGAGCCGGAAGACTCTTTGATGATCCAAAGATTGAAAGTAACGGACGATGGTCCGTTATGAAGATTAATCGATGGTCAAAGAGATAGGCAACAAACTTTTTACGCCAAATATAATGGCACATGCTTCCTTTTCTACTTGACTCCACTTTTTCTCCCCCGGGCTCAAGGTCCGACTAGCAAAGTCGATTGGCCTTTCAGTGCCATCACCCATGTGCTGGGACAATACTGCCCCTAAACCGTAAGGGCTGGCATCAGTAGAAAGGATAAATTTTTTCTTCGGGTCGAAGAGGGTAAGTACCATGTCAGATGCCATTGTTTCCTTAATTTTTTCAAAAGATTTGGCACAAGCTTCATTGAAATTAAAATCCACCCTTGGTTTTAAAAAGATTGTGAAGGGAATAGGCTAAAGTATTGAGGTCTGGTACAAATTTACCATAGAAATGGACTGCCCACAAAAACTTTTTTAGTTCTGTTACTGAAGTTGGTGGCTTTATTTTCAAAATTGCTTCCACCATTTTAGGGCATTTGTGGATACCCTCCTTGCTTAAGATATGTAATGCTTCTAAATTAGTTTAGGTTTATAGGTTCTCTTAGAATAGTCTGCTATACTATTTATTTTACATGGCATTAATAAAACATTACATTTAAACACAACTTCCTAATTCACTGCTCCCAAACACAATAATCATCAACATATGTTTTACCACGTTATGGATTACAGATATCACAGCACTGTTCAAGGTATTAAAGTTAAGGTCCAATCACTGAACTTTCCAATATCGCCCTCTTGCTGTCTTCCCTTAGAATGGTGAGTATGTGAGCCTTGTTTTGAGTAAAATATATAATTTACATGAGGTAGGGGATGCCTGTCTACTTCTAAAAATGGGTTAAGTGTTATTTTATAGTCACCACATAATCTAACAGTGTCATCAGGCTTCACTAGAGGCACTATTGGTGTTCCCCATTTACTATATTTAATTGGAGATATAACACATGCATCTTGAAGTCTCTTAAGTTCTAGCTCTACTTTAGCTTTTAAAGCAAATGGAATGTTTCTTGGATTGAAAAACTTTGACTTCAATTTGAGGGACATTTTGGCCTTATTAAAGGTGCTCAATTTGTCGATAAAAATCTCTTGGTATATTTGAATCATTTTATTTTTGAGGTCAACACTTGGCATTATTACTTGGTTCACTTGACTGAACTTGAAATCAAAGACATGTATGAAATCTCTCCCTAAGATAAAAGGGCCCCCATTAAGTATTACATGGAAATCTATCTGTTTTATTTGCCCTTTAAAAGCAACTGGAAGTGAACATCTGCCTAACCGAATTATTTGCAGGTCTTCAGTGCAGAATTTAACTATCTCATTTTTCTTTATAATTCGTACACCCTGAAAATGTTTCTTGTATAACCTTTCTGAAATAGCACTGCAGTTAGCCCCAGTTTCTAGCTGTCCAATCATTTGAACACCATTTAATGTGACCTCAATACTGAATGTAACCTCTCAGCATCAGAGTGATTGAGGTTAAAAAATCTAAATATTTCTTATCCTCCCTCTCCTTCCTCTGTTTCCATAAGATTAGAGGTAACCCACTTGAATTTTGAGAGACACATTCTTTCAAGTGCCCCTACATTTACAAATGGCATACATATAATGGCCAAACCTGCACAGTGCTGTTGAGTGATTTGTGTAACCGCAAACAGCACAAGGAGAACAGGAATCAAAATTCTGTTTGGGAGGACGATTATGCCTGCCCTGTTGACCAGTGGCCATTTTGAAAACTTCGGGTTCCCTTTTAACATCCATATCTTCGAAAAATATGTTTGCGGCAATCACCTGCTGAGAGATCTCCCTATCTTTGCTAATAGTTAACTTGATGGGGTCCTCGGTAAATAAACGTTCTTTAACTTCCTTGCCTTGTACATCTATCACAAATTTGTCAAGAAGAGTAAAATCTAGGCGTGTTCCAAACGTGCAACTGGAAGACAGATGCTTAACTCTAGTGGCCCAGTCTGCTACTGATTCATTAAGCCCACAACATGCATTATAAAATTCAGATCTTTCCTTAAAAAACAGAAACCACAGTTGAATAATGTTCATTTAACAATGCTATCAAATCCACATACCTTTTAGTTTCAGGAGTATCGGGCACACATAAATCTTAATAACTTAAAAGCAACCTGATTTAGATGACGCAGTAGCGTTTCACACTCTTTAGCTTCCAATCCACTAAGCTTAGTAAAATTCGCCAACTTCCTCTTGAAAATATCCCAGTCATCCTCAGCGGGATTAAATTCCTTAAGATGCCCAATATAACCAGCCATGGTCGAAATTGATTTTAACGAACTAAGTTAATTGAATCCCATCTTCGTCTCCAAAGTAATTTTTTCTAAATTATTTTAGTTTTATAGGTTATCTTAGCATAGTCTGCTATACTATTTATTTTACATGGCATCAATAAATCATTACATTTAAACACAACTTCCTAGTTCACTGTTCCCAAACAAAATGATCAGCCACATATGTATTACCATGTTATGGATTACAGATATCACAGCACTGAACATTCCATGATAAATCCACAGTATTTAATGGAGGGTTTAAGACGGTACCTTTGTCCATATTAACTCTGATGCACTGAAACACTGACAGTCTCTGAAACACTGACTTAAGAAACTAATACTGTTGAGCTTCGGTTTCATAGCTAACACAGATATCATCATAAAAAACTTGAACTCCTTTAATATCTTTCAAAATCCCTTCAATTCTTCTTTGCCATATAGTAGGAGCTGTAGTAATGTAAAATGGAAGTATAGCATAGTGATATAACCCCTTTTTAGTGTTAATTGTTAAGTACTTGCGATCAGACTCATTAACTTCAATATGATTGAAAGCCTGGCTAATATCAAGTTTTGAATCACAAACAGTTTCCTATATTTGCAAGAATACCTTCGATGTTCGGAATGGGGCAGTTCTCGATAATGAATTGAAGGTTTATGGTTGTCTTAAAACCACCGCAAATCCTGATTGTACCGTCGCTCTTCATTACATGAACCACCGGAGTAACGTAGTTGTATGGGTAACTTTGGATAAAATACCCTCTTTTTCCAAGCTGCTTCCCTCTTAGGTACAAGAGAGTAGGCCGCATTGCGATGTCTCCTTTACACTGGAACAGAGTAGAGATTAAGCCGGATTTGAACCACCACTCCTTTGACTTTGCATACTCCTTTTCTTAAAACATTCTCAAATTTTACTAAGAGATTCTGGAGATTTTCATTTTTGTCTGGAGTTTTTGAAGTATTATCGAACACCAAAAAGTTCTGTCAAATTTAACTTACGGGCTCGTAACAACTCAAGACCCACTATAGTGGCAAAATCCCCCTCTACTAAGTATAAATCCAATTTGTTTCCATTAACTAGAACATTAGCTTTACCCAACAATCAGTGGAGTGCCGTCAATGGACTAGTAGGACTAGGCTAGTCCCAAGACATTTTTAGTTTATTTATTTTGAGTTAAATTTCCACGGGAAATAAATACATAAAATAACATATAGCTGAGTCTCAATTTGCGTCAAAATACTCACCGATATGATCACTATTTTTGAGCCCCGGGTCCCCTCTCCCTTACAGTAACAATACACTCACATTAGAAGCGCTGTCACAATACTCAATGATATTTGCACGGTCCCCTTCCCCTCTCACAACTATTATCGGAAACGCTCGAGTCTCATCGGCTCTTACCGGGGAGAGGACCAGTTGAAGCCAGCCTAGTCCACCTGAATAATAAGATATATGCAAACGCTTGGCGTTCTGTCACAAGTAAATGTAATTTTTGTTTGCTTCTTTTAAGTGGTAGTGTTGTGGTTGCTAAGCTTATGAAAATTGTTCCAATTAATGAAAGAAATCTTGTGACGTGTCCAAGTGTTCGATAGTCAATTTAGTTTGACATTGTTTGAAAGTGTGAAATATTGAAGGAGACTTAGATTTGGAAACGGCTCCCTCACAACAAAGCTTTGGGAAGGGACCTGAGACAAGTAGCAGGGTTAGTGAAGGTAGTTCAATGGAATGTAGCAGTGCAGATCACCTTTTGCAATGCTGTGCTCTCGACCGATTATTCGTAATTTATTTTGGAGACCTCACTTTAGAATAAAACAGCAATTAATAATAAAAGGTAGGCCAATTTCAGACATTTCTGCTAGAACAAAGAAAGAATATACACGTTATTTCTAAACAGAATATTATACTTCTTCAAAATGGTTAACTTGTAATTCAAGCTCTAGAATTAGAGGGATTCAATACAAAATAAAATAAATTTAATGTTCCCAAAAATTTAGAAAAATAGGAGTGCGAAGTGTAAACAATATTATGTTTTTTGTTGTGAAATAAATTAGGGTACACAACCCATCTCCTAGAAGGAGGGTAATCTCACTGTTCTCCTTCAGTGACCAATTTAGTTTTAATACGACGAGGACGAAGGCTAAGTTAAAAAGGGCAACAAAATTATATATATCTAAACCTAAGGATAAATGGCATAACTATAATAGTAAAAAAATTCAAGTCTTAACGAAACTTTGCTTTTATTTCATTTAACCTCTTATTAAAGAACATATCACTTCTTCAAAGAATCTAAGCATATTCTTTTTTTTTTATACAATATCTGTAAAAGCTGAATAATAACAATCTATTATTATTGTTTTTTACAAGACTTTCTATTAAAGTACGTGTATTAAATTTTAATGTCTAGCATTATAAACATGGCGTATAACAATATAAAAAACTTAAATGAGAATTTTAGCAATGACTTATTTTAGTGCAAGTCAAAATTGTAACTAACAGTATTATAGTTCCGTGATTGCCCCATTAAAGATCAGCCTACGCATGACGTCTCCACAAATTACGGAATCCTCCAAAATTAGAAGTAATACTAAATAAACTTAGATATTCTTTCATTAAACGTTAAGGATAATTCCTAACTTTATCATAAGAAAAAAATATTATTAACATTCTGCCACGTTCAATAACTATGCAAAATAATTCCTAAGTTAGATACATAACGTTAACTATATAAGAATAATTATTAACGTCCCGCATTCCAACAACTAAATCATTAAGGCCTAATATTATAAAAACTTCTTAATATGGATATTAAGACAACACGCTTTGAAAACATAATCTTAAAGTTAAATAACTGAATCCAAGTTGATAAACAAGATTTGACTAACATTAGAAAAATTCAAAACTCGCATTAAAAACTTCCCCACATTACTTTGTATTTTAAGTAAAGTCCTATTTGTCATGCGTAACATAAGTGAAGTTATTTTAATATTTAGTAAAATGAATGAATATTCATCTATGACGGTAAATAACAATAAATATACGTAAAGCCAAAAAAAGGGAATTTAGAAAATTACAATAATATTTATATTTAAGCCGAACAAGAATTTCTCCTTACATTATATGAGTCTGCCTTTGAAGCCTAAGCTTCGTCAATGTCCGAGCCTAATCCAAGAGTGGCTGCTATCTTGGTGAACAGTCTCTTATATGGCGCAACTATCGAACACTCGAGACGGAATTACACCAAGGTGGGGATCACAGAGTTTAAACACATGGAAAGGGGGAGATGCGCTGTACTAGGTGCGTTGAGAACATTCTATCAAGGCCTCGGCTCTTCTACGCTGTTCTCGGCGTCCATGTTGTTCTTGAGACAAGTGGTGGTGCGTAGCGGCAAAATGCAGCACTAGGATCATCGCTCTTAGATGTTTCACTGTTGTTATCGTGTGTGGACGTCCTTTTCCGCTCGCTCGTCCGGTCGGTGAAATTGGGTAAGCGCTGTTCTTGTTGACTATCCCATTTTTAGATGCCTTGTAGCAATAATTGCTACAAATTGCATGCAAATCACGAAGGCGGCTGTATTGTTGGTCTGGTTTGTTGTTTTAAACAAATCAAGGAGTGTGGAATAATAACGGCCTTTGTGATATCAGCAATTTCCCCAAAGCCAAGGTGCGCCATGAAAAGACTCACTCACACCTATCCACAATAACTAAATTAAAAACATTCGGGAAAAAACAGAATAGATTTTCAACTGAGTGAGCAAAAAAGGATAGATATTTTAAAACATAATGCAAAGGTTGGCTCAAACCGCGAACTCATAAACCGATTAATTTATTTATTTATTTAGAACTGCGCCTTACTACCAAACGATTAATTGATGTGTGCGTTTTTTTGGCTAAACAAAAGCTGCCATTCAGAGGTCAGGATGAACGGGATAATTCCCTTAACTGGGGAAACTACATTGGACTAATGCAGTTACTTCCTAAATACGATTGTAAATTGTATTTTCATCTTCAGAGAAGGGGGCGTTTAAAGGAACCTCCAACCAAATTCAAAACGACATGATTGATTGTGCTGGTGATTAATTTTGGATGTGATTAAGTCAGAAATAAATGAAGCAATTTTTTTTAGCAACAATGTTGGATGAAACTACGGGCATTGCAAAGCTCTCTCAACTTTCGGCAGTCCCTCGATATGTGAAAGATGGTAACATATATGAAAGATTTATTGGTTTTTCAGATGTCAGCAGTGATCGCACTGCAATTGTTTTAAGTGAGCATGTTTTTAAATCCTCTCTCGTTTTAATTGTGAGCAAAAACCTGTAGTACAAGGGTATTATGGAGCCGCTGCATTTTCTGGACATTTAAATGGTATACAAACGCTTGTGAAAAAGAGGTTCCAAGGTGCACTCTTCATCCACTGTATGCTGACAAACTTAATCTTGTGCTTTCTCAGTTTGTGAATTATATAACAGAATGCAAGATATTTTTTAAGAAATTGAGTGGCATTCCAAATTTATTTTCACATTCATCGAAATGCATTAATGCTCTTAATCAATCTGATATAAAGAATCGGTTTCCAACAGTTGCCAGTACAAGGTAGAATTACAATTTCAGAATTGTGAACACGGTGAAGGAAATTAAAACAGAACTTATACGGTTTTGTGAGAATATTGCTGAAAATCCAGATAGTTGGGATACTGATGCTTTCGTGATTGCTAAAGGGTATGCGTCATAATTGAGAAATATCAATTTCACCTTTATATTAAAGGTTTTCAACAACAAATTGTTTTCTCCCACCAACAAATTATTAAAAATTCTTCAAACCAAAACTTTCGATGTTAAATACTGCATCAAAAAAGTAAAAGAGACGATTTCTCACCTCAAAGATGCTAGAAACAACTTTGAAGAGACGTATAGAAAATTAGAAGATAATAACAACTTGGAAGCTCCTAAGAAGAGACGCAGAAAAGATGACTCATTGAATCCCATAAATTAATATCTGCGTATTTTTAATGAAATTATTGACACCATGGTTGGGAAAATGGAGCTGAGGTTTCAAGATTTTAATGAGCTTCAATTTATTGAGCTTCTAATCTCGATCTCCTAACAGTTAATTTTTTGTCACTTCAGTCAACCTACGCTAGTCTTTTCAATATTGGCAGTATTTGGAGGGAATTAGTTTAAAGACTATCAGACTTTTCAGACTGGACTGTGGCTGAAATTGTGTGAAGCTCCTGGAGGAAAAAGACTTAGCAGAAGAAGCTTTCCAAGAAACATATAAATTATGTTGTTTAGTATCAACAATACCAATGAGCACATCCACTGTTGTTTGAAACGTATTAAGGCGACTGTACGTAACACTCAGTGTGAGAATAGGCTCTCCATACTTTCCCTGTTAATTGAAAAAGGCTTGCTAGATTAACTGCAGAGTCAAAAATCATTTTATTATGTTGTTATCGACAAATTCATTTAGAAAGGTGACAGAAGGATCCCACTAATATACACACATAGGCAATTTTCCACTATTAATTTTTTGTTCACTTGTATATTTATTTGTTTATATTCATGTTTTGGTTTAGTTTATATATTTATTTATGTGCTAGCATTTTCTCACGGCTTCGCTTGCATTAAACAATACATCAACACATCCGATGGCTTCAAATGATAGAAAAGAATGAAACCTCAAGAAAATTGTTTAATGTGCTTACGTAGATTTACGAATAAACACCGGACTCGCACCCATCCCCTACCTCTCCAAACCCTTGCTCTATCACTTGACATCTTATGGACCTGCAATACCAGCTGCGGCAAATGTTTACTGCTCACTCCAGGTTTTCTGGCACTACCTTGCTCTCTGATGAGATGAGTACTTTTTGACTTTGCTGGAAAAAAATATCTAACGAACAGAAGATTTATGGTTTTATTTTATATATATATAAAACAAATCCACTTTTTGGTAACTTTTTAATTGTTAGAAAAATCCAAAGCTAGTAGTAATAACATTACTATACCATATGTATTAAGACAAGTAAATATGAAGCAAAATAAATATATCAATAATTCCCTATTCCGAGTGAATAATGAAAAATCCTAAAACCTAACAATAGTAACGGAAGAATAATTTAAGCGTTATAACTTTTAAGCAACGCTTTTTATCTTATACCTTTGGAATTTCGAAAAATCCTTACAAATTTTATTATTGATTATAATTACCTACTTACATGCCAAATTGGAAGTCTCTAATAATATAGTTACGGAAATAAGGCAACTTTAAAGCGAAAATATAAATCCTCTTTACTCCCCGTCCCGTGGAAATTTCCAAAAATCCGGCCTTATTCCTTGTCTACATTATAAAGGGAACCTCTGTGCAAAATTTCAGCTCTCTGGTGGTCTAGGGTTTGGGCTAGGCGTTGATGAGTCAGTTAGTGAGTCAGGGCATTTCTTTTTAAATTTGTTTGTTTATTCCATGCCAAAATATTGTGAATTGGTTGAAAGGAACTAAATTGCGTATTCTATGACTTGTAAAAGTGTATTTGCTAGGCTACATATTTTACATTATATGGAGAGCATTCCTCTCTATCCCCATAATGAAAGGTGTCATCGAACCTAGTCCTGTTTGATAAAAGTCACCGCATGCCACTGCCAACAATGGTATGTGTGCGCCGGTATAGATACGAAATTTTACTGTAGTGGGTAAAATTTCTTTATTTTGAAACTTGCTCCTAAAGAGACCTTCATTTATTAATGTTACATGTGGCCCGATATCAAATCGGAAAGCAATATTTACCCCATCCACTGTTAGCTGTACCATGATCTTATTATGTTTCACTGAATTTATAATATAAAAAATATCAGAGAACACGCCAGAAGTTTAATTTAAATTGATAATTTCTCCATCAGCTGTTTGATTCTTGGAGCATACCTGGTATAGAGCCTTTTAGAGTTACTCAATTTCTTATCTTGATAAGTACGTATTGTGTTAATAGTAGCCTTCTTTACACATGCAGGACTTATATGCCCCTTGTCCCTGCAAATACGGCAAAAAGTGTTCCGATACCAACAGTTACCAGAATCGTGATATGTATAGTTACATTATATGCAACGTAATTATTCTTTACTGGATTTAAATAGTCTTTGTATTTGAACTTTCTTCTGAACTTCATTTACAATTCTAATACAAATACCATCTTGTGGGACCGAAATACGTAAACTAGAGTAAGAACTAGCATACTTAACAGCAGACCCAAAACTAATTGTGAGGAAAATAAATAAAAGTCAGGTTGATCACAAGAGAGTTTATTTATTTTATTCCAACAAAAACAATACTCGAAGAGAGAGGGCGAAACAAGCCCAGCGCTAGGCGCAGATATCAATACAATATGGCCATAATAAACAATACTGAAATAAATTCTTTGGGGCACGACCCCAAGCTCTAAGATGGCCGGCCAAGGGACCCACAATATTAACATACATTTAAATTGACCTTCGTACAAATATGTCGTGCATAATGATAATAATTGAAGATTGAAACAATAACCTGCAGACTAAAAACAATCATAAGATATAGACTAGTCACCATCGGTGATCCTCCAATAACTAACGTAGATGACAAGGTGCCCTATAAAAAGGTTTATCTATACATCCATTATAAGGCCAAAAAAATAGAACCAAGATCCATGATTAAAAGGACCTATAAAATCGAGTAACCTAAATGCTAACAAAACTAACAAACTAAGAGCGCGGACTCGCGGCCCCATATGTGACCAACCAAGTACAGATCTATAGAAATTTAATTCCCCAATAATGACAAGTAATACAATTATTCAACATGATTCTACTTAAGTACCTAAAGGGTACAATTTAACAAATATCCCGTATATCAAAATGGCGGTGTTAAAAGTTTCAAATCCATCATTGAAGCGGATGAGATGCAATAGCCTATACAATAATTTCTTTAAGTCTGTAACGTTGCTTGACATCAACATTACAAACATGAAGAAAAAACGAGTAAATGAACAATATTTCTACAACACCGAAGAATAAACAATACTGGACTCACCAAAAATGCCCCGTTTCTCGGTCAGTGTGTCTCGAGTCTCGT
>CABFOV010005449.1:15580-29738 GCA_902141375.1 Timema poppense
CACACGCACTTATTAGGTGGTTTGACAATTGTTTCAAATCGGGGAAGTCCTGTTTTTTGGGGCGTATAGTAGGGAGATTAATATTTTTCTTCGCATTTTCGGGGATAACCATTTCAAAATCACTAATGAGAACCGGATAAGGTACTACCCATTTAAATTCTGTTTAATACACCTTGTAATCACTCATGTTACTAAATTATTACTAGCACCGCGTCTTACTACCCATTCGGTTTATACGCACTTACGCTAATGTGTAATGGTAGGGTGATTGTGAGATGAAATGGAAGACCTACAGTTTAACGTGGGATCCGAACCACGGTGGAGGCCTGACATTCCCCACATTCACAAGATGTCTTGTCAGAGGTGAAGGAAGGGTTTGGTAATAAGATAAATCTGTGCCGGGACCAAGGATTGAACTCCGGACCCCCAAAACAGATGTCCGACACCTTACCCCTAGACCACCAGGTCACCTATAATGTTACTAAACATTTTCATCAAATAGCTCTATGAAGTCTAGCGATGTAAATATGGAAAGTGATAGGATAAGACACATGAAAGCGGTGAACTAGCCAGAGACAAATTTTAAGAAAAAAAAAATATGAATGAGTGATAAATACTAGCCGCCGGTTATTCTGATGTGCATTGTTGACAAATTTTACGTTTAAACTTTTTTTATTAACAGACTCAATAAAACGGTTTATATTCAATTGATATTAAATTCAGAATGCAATAATTCATTTATTATAAATCGGGATTAAAATCAGTATAGGACCAATATAGTAGCTCCCATTGAAGACCATATTTTCCAAAGACTCTAATTACGGAACTGTTGCATCTTGTCATTGACGTATGGTGGAGTAGTATGGGTAGAGATCGTGATCAGCCTCTCTGAGAAGAGAAATGGGTCCCGTGAATGGCTATTGTTGCTTCTAACTTCCTTTCTTTCTTGCGCGCTTCCTTCCTGTTCCACTTCCACCGCTCAATGTACGCTCGGTAGACGCCTTTCAAGGCGCCCACGGTTAAAAATGGCACAAGAAGCGAGTTTAAGACGAGCCGCTGTTATAAGCTCCCACCTTCTTGTTTTGTTTCTTTTTTTCTCTCGGGTTTTTTCCGCATTTTCTTACGAATGGGGTCATTTGACAGTTGAACAAATTTGTTAGATCTACCTCGCGTATTCATACGTTAAGTCATGTATTCTGCAGCTGAAACGTTTGATCGATCAATGTTATCACTCCTTAAAATAACAATAATATAATAGAAAAAGACAATCACTGTTAACGAAAAAAAAATCCAACTGTCCATTCATAAGAAAAACAAGGTATGGATAGTAAATGAGGAATATTTAATTTATAGTCGAATCGACATAGAAATAATTTAATTTACATCCATTACTATTTCCAACCTGTGGCCTGGGTCGTTTTTTTTTTAATTCCAGTCCTATATTTTCCACTATGAGCTTTCCAGGCCTGTCGTAGCTTCATATGCCTTATAATCTAACTTAGGACTAGGACAGGAACAACATCCCTCCCTCCCACCCCCCCTCCCAGCTGTTAATTCATCCCTGTGAAAGGGTGAACTCACATTTCACCAATTATAAATTATTCGGCCGTGCCAGGAATTGAACTCGGGACCCTTAGCTAAGTAGACAGACACGCTACCGACTGAGATAAGGATTCGGATCGAAATAACCTAATATGACGGATTAAAACGTTATTAAATATTAGTCCCATCTCTACCCACAATTGGGTCAAGTGGTAAAAGTCGTTAAACTTGGAAATTAATGGGACTCCAAGTGATGGGCCGATATTCAACTACCAGCCGGGTGTGCTAAGGATGTTTTACTCTACTTCTTTCAAATCAAATGCGTGGAGAATTTTATTTAAAACTACCCTACTACTACTTCTTCTTCTTCTTCAGAAATTAGGTCGTTTATAGGCCTGGTGTTAATCGTGCTGATGGAAATTAAATATTGGCCGGATAAACTGAGTTGTTTTTTTTTCAATTTGGACTTTATCACTGTATTTTTACTTTCTATTGACCCTTAGAAGAGAGGAGTATTGTGATCGTCAAAAAAGTTTAACTCGAGATTTTGATGAATGTCAATTTTTTTTCATGACCCCCTGAAACCGAAAAAAGAAGGTTACACCGAGTAATTTATGGAATTAATTATCTAGCCTTCAAATTACGGTCAAAAAGAGAAAAATCTATCCTCTCAAAATTCGCTCGAACGATTTAATTATATTGTGCATACAGGCGCTGTTTAAAATTACAAATAAAATGCTAACTCTTATTTTCCTATGAAAAATACTTGAGAGTACTTTAAATGAGTAGAAATTTCTAATTTTAATCATATCTACACAACTATTTCAGATACGAAATAAATTATTGTAAAGTTTTAATATTTAGTACCACGTCTTACTACCCGTTCGGGTTATAGGCCTACCCTTTTAAGTACTAATTACTCTAATGTATTAGGAATTGGGAAGGTTGAATAAAAGGAAGTGAACTCACATTTGCGTGGAGGTAGAGTGGAAAACCATTTAGGATCAACCACCCCCAGTTCACCTGACCGAGATTCGAACCTCGATCTCCCCGTCCTCAGCAGTCGAGAAGCTCAACACGACTAGCGCGTTAGCCAACTACGCCACCGAGGTGGGTTATTTTAAAGTTGTAGTAACATTAAAAATTAAAATCCTTTTTTTTTATATATATCTCTATAAAATCTCTCTGAAAAGTCTCTGAACTATAAGAAAAAATATATATTTGTACAATGAAGGTTCTAGAAGATTGAAATAGATTGTTATGTTCTTTGGTGGCCGGAAATGTTCTTCTTTTCTCAATGTTTCTGTAACAGTAAATAATACTTCATTTATGCTCTTTGGTGGTGTGTTTCTGCCACAATATATATTGTTTCGTTTCACAAATCTTTCCATCTTTTAGTAAATGTCCATATTTTAAGATAAAAAAGCAACACTTTGTGCACGTCTTACTAGTTATTTATTATTATTATTATTATTAGCAGTGCGTCTTACTACCCGTTCGGGTTATACGCACTTACGCTAATGTGTAATGGTTGGTAGGGTGATTGTGAGATGAAATGGAGGACCTACAGTTTAACGTGGGATCCGAACCACGGTGGAGGCCTGGCATTCCTCACATTCACAAGATGTCTTGTCAGAGGTGAAGGAAGGGTTTGGTAATCAGATAAATCTTTGCCGGGACCGAAGATTGAACCCTGGCTGCCAGCACAGAAGTCTGACATCTTACCCCTAGACCGCCAGTTCACCGACTACTATTTATTTATTTTTCCATCTCCTTGGGTGAATTTTCTCTAAATATTTTAATTTTTAACAAATAGATTAATCTGTTTAAAACATTGTGTATAAACATTCCTAAATCAATCCATATTCTCTGCATATTTCCCGTTTAACAGATTTTTCTTAAATCTGGCTGTCGTAATATACTATGTAGAGTGATATTTTGTCAACACCTCTTGAGGTGGGATAGAAGGAAAAGTTAGTAAAGTTCCATATTTTTACAGTAAAAACTTTTTTTATTCGTGTAGATGCGTTTAGTTTAGCCGAAACTATATCACAGTCAGTAGCGAGTTTGCATACTTAGCTAAGGGTCCCGGGTTCAATTCCTGGCATGGCCGACAAATTTATCATTGGTGAAAATGTGGGTTTACCCTTTCACAGTGATAAGTTAACGGCCGGGGATTGGATGTTGTTGCTGTTCTAGTTTTAATTTAGATTATAAGGCATATGAAGCTTCAACTGTCCTACCCAGCCGGCAGTGGGAAATATACGGCTCGAAGAAAATAAAAATAAATGTATATTTAATAGTACTACAACTTTACAGTAGTATTATATCGTATCTCAAATAGTTGCGGAGAAATGATGAAAATTGGGAAATTTCCCCTATGTAAATTATCCTCAACCCCATTTTCATGAAGAAATGAGAGTTGCCATATTGTTTACAATGATAAACAGTGTCTAGATCCAACATTTAATCAAAATCGTTAGAACGAATTTAGAGAAAATCTGTTGGTTTTTTCTCTCTCCTTTTGCCGATCAGTAAATTACCATCAAACTTAAGGTTTTATATATAATTTTTAAAAAAAAACTCCAGGGGACCTTATCCAAACCCCAGATAATAAGTTTTATCCCAATCGGTAGAATAATTTCGGCTTTAGCGCGAGGTACAGACAGACAGAAATATGGATGTGCGAAAACCACTTTTTTGTTTTGTTTTGGTGGGTCATAAAACGTCGACATTTATCAAAATCTCGAGTTCAATTTTTTCTGACGATCACAATATTTATCTCTCCAAGGTGTTGAGAGAAATTAAAAACTGGCCCAGGCCACAGGCTCGGAACAGTAATTGGTTTATAAAAGATTCTAGTTTTAGAAAATTGAACTAAACGTAAGCTCAACAGTTCTTGAATATCTGTCACGGGCATCGCACCATCCGAACAAGGCATTTTATCTTAGTTTGAAAAGTTTTTGGTCAAATTCCGCATTGCCCACGACGTATATTCAACCATTGTTGTAATTACTCAACCTCTATTGTCTAACGGTCAGAGTTCCTGGCTACTGATCCAGAGGTCCCGGGTTCAAACCCTGGCCCTTCCAGATTTTTCTGTGAAGCAATGCGGTCTGGAACGTGGTCAACTCGGCCTCGTGAGGAATGTGGAACTACTTGAATAAAAAAAATAAAAATAGTAGCAGCTCCGGTATAGAGAACTGAGATTAAAGGCTGTAGGGTTCGTTGTTCTGACCACATGGCATGATCTATCCACAAATGTTGGTACCACTATCTTCGCCAACAGACAGCGGCCGCTCGATAGGTATGGCTAAATTGTGGATTGACGCCAAATCAAATTAAACTAAACGTATCTACTGAGACATTATTTTATTTAATTTGGATTTATTATTATTTAAAGCTATTTTGTCAAAAAAAAGAATTGTCATAAGAACTTCCAAATTACTGCCTCTAACTCCCTTCAATCCCACCTTATGTCCAAAGTTAATAATGACCGAGTCGAATGTCCTCAAAATCCCCCTCTCTCCCCTCTTCTTCTAAGTCCTTCAGGTTTCTCTCGAAGGGACGCCTTGTGGACTCATTTGAAAGCATCTCTCCAGACGCAACCACCAAAGAGATAGATGGCGCTTATACCAGTCTTGCTCGGAGTCGCAGACATCACGTTTTCTAGTTCACTTTTAGCGAATCTTTTGAAAGTGTTTGTAACCGTCTCCTGCTTGTATTCAGGTGCAGTTACTATCGTAGTGAGGGACAGATAGTTCCTGGGGGAGGGGTTCTCAAGAAGAAGAAGAAGGGGGATTACCGAGGGGATTGTGGAATAAAGACGGTAAGGGGGCTGGAACAACATTGATACAGATAGGAAATACAGAAACATATTTTATTATATCTTAATTGGGGATTTTAATTTTTTAAATGCCCACAGCGATGGGTACGTCAACTAAATTTCAGGCTCCCATACCCTGGTTTATCATTTACGAGGAGGTTGGGATTTGAATCCCGGCCAGGTGTAATGAGAAATTGTGTTAATTTCCCGAATGTCTCAAGACCTAGCACAAGAAATTGTAATTTAGATGTAGTCTATTAAGACGACCTAATACACAAATAAATAATAAATAATTTATGATCTCACCAGGTATCAAACCAGGCCCGGCTAGATCCGCTGCTAAATTTGTAGACGGGCTCATTAGTCTGACACCCCGGGGACATTTTTTTTTCAAATACCACGTCTTATTAAGCCTCCGGCCTATCCAAATACTTAAGCTACAAGGTAGAAATTATAAGAAGTGTACCAACATTGTCGTGGAAGAGGAATAGAAAACACCATTGGAGGGTGGAGGAGGGGGGAGGAACAGCCTCAGCGCACTCGGCCGGGATTCAAACTCCGACCTCCCGTTTCCGGTTAACCAGACAAGATGAAGGATGCCAGGACACGGTTAATCGGCTCTTTCACCCCTAGGTCAGGGAATGAAAGATAACACCTTCACTACCGGCGCGGTGTAAAGAAGAGCAAAGAGGTTGTTCTTCATTTTAAACCGGAGGGGAACCGCCTTTTACGGGAAGTCTCCTGTAACGTTTCAGTTCTTTTCCCACACGAGGGGGTTTCCCCCACCCAACAGTCGACAATGTGTTCTTATTGCCTCTTCTTACGCTGGAGAGAAAAGGGGGAGGGGTTGATTAAGAGAAAGAGAGAGGAGAGAAAGACACGGGAAAAGAAAGGCGGAGAAAATTAGACAATCAGGAGGAGAAATAAAGGAATTTAAAAAGAGAGAGAAATAAATAAATGGGGAATAAATAGAGGGCAGAGAGTGTGAAAAATAGGTAAAGAAATGCAGAGAGAGGGAAAAAGAAACAAAGGGGGGAAAATTGTAGTGAATAGATGAGAGATAGAAAGAAGATGAGAGAAATGGCAAAAAGATGAGAGCGAAAGAGAGGGAGAAATAAAGTCAAAGAAATAGAAGGATTTAAAGTGAGAAAGAAACAATGAAAGAGGAAGAGAGACTTAAAGAGAGGTAGATATAAAATGGGTAGGAACGGTAGCAGGAGGGAGGAAATATAATTATTCTCAATATGAACAAATTGCTTCATTTGTAAAAATCAAATTTAGTTTAAATGATTAATTTACATTTTACAATATTTTTAATTCTTAATCTAATATTGACATTATCCGCTTCAGTGGCCAAATGGTCTAAGGTGTCACTCGTGTTAGACTGGCCTGCTGATGACAGGGAGATTGGTGTTCGAATCCTAGTTGGGTTTACTGAGGGTGGTTTTCATAAATTGTTTTCAATTCTTCCTCCACGCAAATGCGGGTAGTTACCTCTAAAATGTTTCCGTCCTCAACCTTACTCCATTAGAATAATTATCATATGTGCGTATAACCTGAATGGGTAGTAAAATGCGTTTATATATTTTAAAAAAGTAAGCATATACAAGATTGAATAACACCGCTTTTAAAGTAACAAAAACAAAATCTTTCTTGTCCTCCGCGTTTCTTTTGTTGCATATTTTCATAAAGTTTTTTCACCCTCTTGCCTGAGTAGCTAATGTGAATGAATTTTTCTCAAGAAAATAAATACGATTATCCCATAAGTATTAAAAATGTTAGTGTAATTGCGTAACACAAACAATTCCTTAATACTAGTCTCGTAGCTTGATTGTAAATCTATAGTATAAAATCTATGACGCGTTTCCCCCCCCTTCCAGAGGTTTTTTTTCTCTACTTCTTGGGGATTTATAAGGTTTAAATTTGGCATTGAGTTTCCTGGGAGTCCAAAAATGTTGTGAAAAATTCTAAACCTGAAAAATTCGAAAGGGGACCGAATCTGTGGCCCTGAAAATTTCCCATGCATACCTTGGCTTCTAAAACTGCTAAATACAACTTTATTGTAATTTATTTTCGAAATTTCAGTCAGTTGACTCTAATTCAATAATTAAATTGTATTAAAAATGTCAAAAATTGGTATTTTACTCTTTAATTTTCAGAAGAGTTCGAACATTTAAAATTCAAAATGGAGGTACGGGAAATGGTTAAGGCTGGAAACTTAACCAACTGTCGGTGAGATGATAAATTAAAATTTGATGAGATGATAAAATTTTGAAATCACAAAATGGGAGTGTGGATGAAGAGTTAGTGAATTGGGGAATGAGAAGAAATGTCCAAAATCATAGAAAAAATACCATTTTATTGTACTATAAAATAAAAATTTCGCAAATAACTAGAAAAGCGTGAAATATTATATTTTTGTTTTAAATTTAAGATATGGGTTGAAGGAGACATAAGAATTTCATAAACTAATATCAAAATTGTGTCGAAGTGTGATAGAAAATTTAAATAAGTTACTTGCAAGCCGTTAGTACGGCCACCCTAAATAATTTAAAAAAACTGAATATTTGAAATTTCAAAATTAGTTTCAAGAAATGTGGTCTCTGAATTTTCCAAGCCTGTAGAAAAAAAACACTTAACAGTGTAGATTAAAATTGAATTTTGGCGTATAAGTAACTACACTTTCCCGGATAAACAAATGATGTCTGAATAAATAGATTTTCAAAATTGAAAAACGGGAAATATAAGAGCTCAAAATTAATACAAATATTGTAGAACACTCTTTTTTTGGTATGGTTGAAAATTGAAATTGCATGCATGTAAGATAACCATATCAGCTAACCAAATAACTCTTAAAATTTTAAAATGAGAATGTGGGAACTGAAGTGGTTTGGGGAGAAGGAAAAAAGCTTGAAAGTTCTCTAAAACTATTAGAAGATCTTCCTTTCAATGAGGAAGAAAATTTAAATTTGGCAAATTAGTAAAAGACTCACCCCAGCCAGATAACATAATTATTGAAGGGTAATGAAAACGGCTAAGCTAATAGAAACAAAAAATATTGATATGGTAAACAGTTTTAATTTTGTAAAGGCTAACCAAATAAAACCTAAAAATTCAAATAACACAAAATAAAGATTATCTTAAAGTGGATTCATAGCCCTGCCATTTCATATCTAAATATCGAAGGATAAGCTATCGCCTATACAGGAGCGATATAATAATGAAAATAAACAACTTCTGGTGGCATAACTTGGATAACCATGATGATCTTTGGGAAACCATAATGCTAATTTATTCCATATGTCTCTATATTAGAACATTATTTCATTTAATAATTTTTTAGTCATCTTTAATGAAAAATGAGGCTATTTTATTATTTCAAATGAGCACACCTTACCAAGGCAGGCCTAAATACTAGTATGCGTATAAATAAAGGAGAATAGATAAGTACAAAAATTCTACAATCGAAAAGCACGGACTCCTGTAAAAAGATTCATTAATCTCGGAAATATTTTTATAATGATGATATAAACTCATGTTACTCGCATCGGTGGTCACACAGACTAATGCATCAACCTTATCTGGTCTGTATTCCCAGTGTCAGAGAGATATCAGTCTCAGTAGGGTTTAACAAGGGTGGTTTTCCCTAAATGTTTTCCCATATTCCTCTACGGAAATGTAGGTACACTTCCTAAATTTTCTACTCCCCTCGTCCCTGCCCCGCAGATATCTCGGACGGGTATCAAAAGACGTGGTGGTGTAAATGAGTGGGTTTTTTTTATGTTCCTCAAATGACTAGCTTTAGATGTATTTGAAATCTTTTGACAGCTAAAATCATGTGTTCTACTTGACATTTGAATAGGAATACCGGTGACCTGGTGGTCTAGGGGTAAGGTGTCGGACTTGTGTGCTGGGGGTCCGGGGTTCATTCCTCGGTCCCGGCAAAGATTTATCTGATTACCAAACCCTTCCTTCACCTCTGACAAGACATCGTGTGAATGTGGGGAATGCCAGGCCTCCACCGTGGTTTGGATTCCACGTTAAACTGTAGGTCCTCCATTTCATCTCACAATCACCCTACCATTACACATTAGCGTAAGTGCGTACAACCCGAACGTGTAGTAAGACGCGGTGCTAATAATAATAATAATACTATTACCTGCTTTAAAAGCGATAGCTCCCCATCGCCCTGCAGCCCTTTCCAGACATTGTATAGTGAGTGACTCACCAGGAGTGTAAAGACGGTATAAAGTTCATTTGAGCCCTAAAAATTGCTTTCTCCTCCCCTGCAATCCTCACCAACTTAGGTGTAGTGAAGGTCTCGCCAGTAATGTGGATTTTATAAGCACGCGGGTAAAAGGGTACAAAGTTCATTTGGACTCGTACATTATCTTCTTCAGTCAACAAGTGTGTGGTAAAATATATTATGTTTGAATAGTCATGTTTTATCAAAGTCGTAGTCATAGTCATATTCATGTTTTATCATGTTTTATATATATAACCTTTTTAAAGTCATTTTCAAACAATTTTCAATTTTCTTTCCAAAAAAATGCTTAAAAGTGACTTATTAAACAAAAAAAAACAAGAAAAATTACCTAAAAATCTAAGATGAAAAAAAAAATTTGACCAAAAAAATTACCTATAAAATATACATTTCTACAACCAGGGGATCATGAACAGAATTTATGTACAACTGAGCATTGTCTCTGATGGACAAAAAAAAAAAGATCACATGTCATCAAAATCCAGGCCCTGATTATGACACTGCAAATAATATTCTACTTTACAGATTTGTTTTATCTTTTAGGTGACCTGGCGGTCTAGGGGTAAGGTGTCAGACTTCTATGCTGACGGCCGGGGTTCAATCCTCGGTCCCGGCACAAATTTATCTGATTACCAAACCCCTCCTTCACCTCTGACAAGACATCTTGTGAATGTGGGGAATGCCAGGCCTCCCCCGTGGTTCGGATTTCACGTTAAACTGTAAGTCATCCATTTCATCTCACAATCACCCTACCATTACACATTAGCGTAAGTGCGTATAACCCGAACGGGTAGTAATACGCGGTGCTAATAATAATTATAATAATTTTATCTTTTAATAATTATGAATAAATACCAAGATAAATATAGTTGGCTAGTAATAAACTAACTAGACCAATCTTCCCAACTACATGATTAGAGAATCTAATTGAATACACACACACATATATATATATATCACAACCCTGAGCTAGATTGGGATGTTTATTTAATTTGCATAACTTGGTTGAATCTTCGTGACTGAAAGAACTAGCAAAGCAAAATCGTTATAATTAATTAGTAAACACTAAGAAAGAATGCTGACTACTCACAACAGTATTGTCCCAGTTGTGCAGTAACTGGGCCGGATTGGGTTATAAGAGCTTCTGTTTTAAGGCTATCGGGGCTGACACATTAATATATATTCGGAGGCAGTTACTCTGCCCGTCTTTGGAACATCACGTCATCAGTGATACTTGTACTAGAGGGTGGGGCACAGGGTTCGAACCTGTAGGGAGTCACGAAAGGTGTCGATCGAGCCAACAGTTTAACTATTCCTGATTAAGCCAGTTCTCTCACGAGCTATAACGTCTAGGTTCTTATATTTCTTTATAACCCCTTTTAACATAACATTTTGTATTCATTCTTAGTGCTACTAATATATCCAAAAAACGGAACCTCCAGTATCATTTTGAACCCAACCAACTACCTCGCCACCGACTCTACCCTTCTCCGCAAGCTATCCTGACAGATCCGGTCCACGGAAAGGAGGTCGGGGACATATATCTATCTATCTATATATATATATATATATATATATATATATATATATAGATAGATATATGTATAATCTCAAGTGGGACTACACTGATTTTTGAAGGAAAGAACATTTGAAAGGCTTGTTTTTATACCAAATTACTATTATATAGTATTATTATTAGCACCGCGTCTTACTACCCATTCGGGTTATACGCACTTATGCTAATGTGTAATGGTAGAGTGATTGTGAGATGAAGTGAAGGACCTACAGTTTAACGTGGAATCCGAACCACGGTGGAGGCCTGGCATTCCCCACATTCACAAGATGTCTTGTCATAGGTGAAGGAAGGGTTTGGTAATCAGATAAATCTATGCCGGGATCGAGGATTGAACCCCGGACCGCAGCACAGAAGTCCGACACCTTACACCCAGACCACCAGATCACCTATTATATAGTAGAATCTTAGTAGGAAAAAAGACCTTTCAAAGTGTTTATTTAGCACAGCGTCTTACTACCCGCCTATAAACCAATTACACTATTGAGTTAGGGATTAGGAAGGTTAAGTTAGATGAAATGCACCCGAATTTGCGTGGAGGGAGAGTGGAAAATCATTTATGGAAAAAACATAACTGCACCAGATCTACCCGTCCTCGGCAGTC
Source organism: Timema poppense (assembly GCA_902141375.1). Classification (NCBI taxonomy): domain Eukaryota; kingdom Metazoa; phylum Arthropoda; class Insecta; order Phasmatodea; family Timematidae; genus Timema; species Timema poppense. Next base: position 27,390 of record CABFOV010005449.1, read on the forward strand.
CAGTCCAACACGAGATTAGCGCGTTAGAGCCCGTGGCCACCGAAGAGGGTCTTTCATATGTTAATTTCTACAAATATCAGTATATATTTACTTGTGTATAGCCCTCACCTATGGCCACGCAGTCTGATATGTCGGGGACAAGGAGTTTGGGGAACTATATCTCAGCTTGATGTATTGAAGGTGTTTTTTCCCCAAATAGCTTCATACTTTTGAACTTCACGCAAATTCGGATCTTTTTATCTAAATTTTATCTTCATCACCGCTACTCCATTGGTGCTTTTATGCGGATAGGCCGAACGAGTGGTAAGACAAAATGCACGGATTAGTTAACATACCTGACTTGTGCATACACGAGTTAATTCCTATTTTCAGTTTAGTGCTTGGATATTAAGATAGGTAGAAAAACATTTTAGAAAATACAAACTATTTTGCGGTCAACATTGATTACATTTAATTTTAATTTTATGGATTGATAATAATATTTAAGAAAAATGACAGCTGTGAATTAGATGATTTGACGTATTAAGACGTGATAATAGAACTAGTAGGTTTTCCTATCAGATAGGGTTCTTCATTTTAAAATGAGACTGTAAGTGATAGCGTGTCTTGGAGTCCCGTGCTTGAGCCCTACTTGGCTACATTGGGTATTATAATCTCTCTTATGACGAATATGGGTGCCCTTAAGGTGGGTGAGTAGGGAATTCAAGACAAAAGAAGTATTTTGTCAGTTTTTATAGTAAAACTTTTTTTTTTGGTCAAAAGATTCTAAATAATTCTCCAGTAAAAACATAGAGATTTATTTTCTTCACATTGTTATATCAACATTTCCTAAATATCTGTCAAGGGGTGTCCTGGAATTTAATGACTTTCCCTCTTCATTTCAAAAGTTTACCATCTAATTTTGCTATGCTCATGACAGATATTCAATATTGAGGTCACCATGTGAAGAAAATTACTCTCTCTGTTTATACTAAAGCAATATTTGATTATTTTTTTTTTTGCAAAAATAAATCTATAAAAACAACAAAAAGCCTAAAAAAAATTGGCAACCCTTACACTCCCACCTTAAAACGACTATTATCCTTAAATTACTTTAGATGATAATCACTAATAGTCAGCTCAATATCAATAACGCGCACAAAGATCTTGTTCTTTTAAAAAACGCCCATTTTTGCACTATTCATCAACATTTGTGATAAGATTTTATTTTTTTTACACACCGTAAACCTACCCACTTAACGAGGAAGGTATAACTTAGAGAAAATGTACCATCAATTGCGTTGAGGTAGAGTAAGTAGTAAAACTTCTAGCAGGAAAATACCCCAGTACATCTGGCCGGGATTCGAACCCCCTACCTCCACGTCAACGGGAAACCAGACTGGATGAAAGTGGCGTTTATTCCGCGTGCTCACCGATGACGGTAATAAAGTTTGTTCCGCCATTGATACGACTATCCTTACAGTTGGTTGATCCATCTCAGATCACTGAGTGGGGGAATAGAGAGAAGGGTGTTCTCCTCGTCTTGCAAGATTAGCCAACACAAACAGTTGAAGGATGTTGTTCCTGTTGTGCTCTTATAAAGAGTGAGAGTGGGATTTATCTCAAACGGAACTGTTGGTGGAATAGGGGGTGGGGGGGAGAACGAGGTGGCCATAAAGGGTTGGAGCTCGCATGATTTAAAGAGCCAGAGGAAGATAAAAAGATCCTGTGATCCATAGACGGATGAATGGTGGTTGGAGAAGGCGTGCGAGAGCAACTCTTTCATACAATTTAAATTGCGTCTCTCTTTCTCCTACCCCCCCCCTCCCCTGTTGCACAGTTTTATTCATCTGCCGTCTCTTTCTTTATCTATCTCTGTTCCTTCCTTTCTACCCCTTTATATATTTTTTTTCGTCTCCGAGGGCGCAACAAGTGTGCTCTGAAAAGATCCGTGAGACAGGTTAAGATATATATCGGTAGCGGGACCTAGGGACCGTTATATCTCGGGGGGAGGAGGGGGGGCGTTGAATGACACCGGAGAGGGTTTGAGGCGAGCGGTTGGCACGTCTGACTGACGCGAGGTACCGGAGATCGACGCCAACCGGCTGACATGGGGGATGTTCTTTTTACATGAGGTGGGTTTATTTCTAACCTCTCTCGCAGTGAATATTTGTGAAATTATATACAGATTTTTTTCATTTCTCTTACTTCATTATGGTATATCTCATCAACATCGATGAGCACACGGGGATAAAACAATTCTCAGTCTCGTTTGGTTGACCAGTAACGGAGAGGTTGAGTCCAGGTGTTATATCCCTGAATTGTTTCTTACGCTTTCTCTATCTTTTTCATCTCCCTTCCCCCCCCCCC
>CABFOV010005450.1:0-29818 GCA_902141375.1 Timema poppense
TCCGCTAATATAACAATAAATTTTACATGTTTCAGAAAACAAAGGAAAGGTTTGTATTGTATGAAGACGTAAGATGCAGCTGATAAAGTTGAACATTTTTGAGTTGTATTATTTGCAGAAAAATTGACTAGAACATATTCCTGGTTATTAATTTTGTGATGTCTTGGAATCTTAATTGAAATATGCCAAACCAAATTGCCCAGGTCGGAAACCGAACCTGGGGCTTTCCATTACGGTATTTCACACTCACTGATGAGTAAATATTACCATTTAAATTTCAGTTTATGGTGGAGCAAAACCCACTTCCCTTTTTCCCTTCACACAAAAACCTGGTGCCTCCCTCTTTACAGGTCACGAGTTCTAGCTCAATCAAAGAACATTTGAGATCTCCATACACAAAACCTTGCCTTGGAGGTAAGATAAGCTTGTCATAAGTTTAAATAAATCAAGTAAGCAAAGAGAAAAAAAATTATATCAGCATAAAATAAGAATGAAGGATTTAAAATTAAGTCCTTGAAACCAAAATGCACTAACTACACAATAAAAAATAAAATGAATGTATCTAAAATATCTCCACTTAAAACACGCGGTGAAAACTTCTGGTGTTCCTTTTACTAAGCTTTCCACATCCCACATCTTTTCAAAACTTAGTTAAATGTCTTGTCGCTAGGTTACACTAGCTTACATTCACATGTCAAGATAATATAGTTCGCACAATTGCCACCATCGCTAATCAACGAAAGTGACAAGATGGTTACGCTAAAGAACAATGTTTGTATTTTATGGAAATCTATATATGCATTCATGTAAATATAACTCTCCTGTTGATACATATTAGCTTTGTTCGTAGCGTTAGTTACACAATTTGAGATAAATATGGCTCCAAACAATAAAGTATCCAGTGGCGTCATGGAGGAAGCGACAGGGATGTCAGAGGTGCAAGAGGTGTCTGGTGATCCTATGGGACCCCACTGAGGTCGTTGTGACCAAGTTCCTTGTTTCTCCCACCCAAGGCATTGTACCCCTAACTCCACCCTAGGATCTGCTGGCGGGCATCCAGTTAATGTTCGTACAGATGTAAGCCCAGTTGGAGGGCAATCAGGCAGGATTGGAGGCGCCAGGTTTTCATGTGAAGGGAAAAAGTGAAGTTGGTTTTGCTGTCAGAAACTGAAATTTAAAGTGTAAAATTTATCCATCAGTGTGTGTGAAATATGATGAAAGCCCCAGGTTCGGTTTCCGACCTGGGAAATTTGGTTTGGCATATTTCAACTAAAATTCCAAGATATCACAAAATTAATAACAAGGTTTATGTTCTTTTTTTTTTTTGGCAAATCATAAAGACTCCTAAATTTTCAACTTTTACATATAACTTTATCAGCTGCATCTTACATCTTCATACTTATTAAACATGGTTTTAACATTCGTTCTCAACGTCAAAAATAATTTTAACAAAATTCAAGCTTTTATTGATTTTTAATATGCCCATTAATTGTTGGACTAACAATAAGGAAATAGACATTCCGTTAAATTATTTTCTTCTTATTATTATTATTCTGACTTCAATCTCAATTGTTTAAAGAATTCTATTGCATGGATATATGATTTCAGTGACCAAACTGTTTCTAAATACCAAGAAGCTACAAACATTTCCTGTTTTCTGAAACATGTAAAATTTAGTGTTATATTAGCGGAGAACTTCTAAGAAGGATATTTTGATTTTTAAAAGGAAACAAAATAATAAAAGCATTTATAATTGCATACCATATGTTTTCTTGTATTATTTTATTCATTGTTGGCCTGATAATAACGTGTATTTTATTGGTGTATTGTTGATACTATTGTTGGTGACTACCATCATCATTTAGGCAACTCTAGATGCTAGGTAATAATGTTATCCAAGATGGTGTTGATCTTGTCTGGTCATGAACTCCCAGCATTCCAAGGAGGTAAGACCAATGTCTATGGAGCTACCCAGTGGTCCCGAGGTCATATTAGTTCATACTCATCTAAATTTATCAACTTTGTTAAGTCTGGCGCCCAATATAATATTTTGTTTTGTGTTCATTCTCTAAAATGTATTTTATATTTCTTTATCTTTATTTCATAAATGTATTTATATTTACTTTTATTCTATCTGTAATTTGTTGCAGTGTTTCTTAACTGTTTACCACATACTCGATAAGATACCGAATAAAGTTTCATTTTCTTATCACAAGAAGAGCTTGTTAAGGTTAAATGATCCCTTACAATAAATATATGTCCAAAATACATAGGATACAAGCATCATTGGGGTAAAATGGAAACACTCAGAACGAATCAATTTCGTAGGTTGAATCAAGTAGCTTTCAACAATCAGTGCAGAAAATGATCAAATATTAATACAGCATGTATCAGTATGAAAATGCCACATACACAACAAATAACCAATAGAAAGATTAGTCGAGTTTAGATCAAACAGGTAATTTTCCTTAAGTGTTAAGAAATTATATATCCTTATAAATATTCTTGTACAGGAATGATATTTTGACTTGGGGAGATTTTCGGGCGGGAAATAATGATATCCTGTGGGAATAGTAGGGGAAAGTTATTTAAAAAAATTTTTTTTCAGATTTGTAATTTTAGTTAAAACTTAGCTTTCACATTAGTTTCAACAAAAAGATAAAAATAACTTGATAGTTCCAATTGAGTTAAATGTATTGGTAGATGCCACATATAGTTTTAATAGTCAAGAAAAGGGGCAAAAAAAAAACTCTGATTCAGTTGCAATAATGCAATAATTAATATGAACAATATACTTACCTTCTGTAATTATGTAAAAAAAATTACACACACTCAATTTTGTATATTAATTTATTTTTAAATTGTAAGTTTTTCAAATAAAAACTTAATATTTTGTCCAAGAAGTGTTGAGTAATATTTTTAATATAATGTAACTAAAAAAACCAAGTCTAATGCTACTATTATAATTGTGTATTTTTAATCAAGTATTCTTGGTATGAATAAATTTAAAAAAATATATTTTAAGATTGACTAAAATAGTTTTCGAATAAAAAAATCAGATGGCATCAATTTTAATAAATACATGCACAATTAAACATCAAAATATTCAAACTAATCTGAATAAATACAATTGAGCCCTAATAATAACAAGCACATTTTTCAACTGAGTCAGTGTGTCTGGTTACCTCTATATAAAAATAGTTCTAATGCCTTAAATTTTGGGTAGTTTCGAAGAATGTAGATTTGAAAAAAAGCACTACTTTGGATTTATTGGTCTAAACACCTAATAATGAAAAACGTCAAGTTTAACAGGTCCATGAAAAAAATTGTTTGCCCCATAGGAGTTAAGCACCATCTGTTGTGGTATGAGATATTTTAATATATATCTTCATTCTTCCAAGTTAACCCATTTGTTACAGGGTTGTTTTTGGGGAAAATCTGCTAGTTTTTTTTAAAGAAAGAAGGGGGTGGGGGGGGGNGGGGGGGGGGGGGGGGGGGGGGGGGGGGGGGGGGGGGGGGGGGGGGGCAATGCGGGCCTGTGGTGTCTATAATCAGTTATTTGCTAGGTCCAGCAAGTGAGAGAGCTTGAAAGATTTAGAGGACACATTTTGTGGAGTTCAAATGAGGGTGTTGAGGGGAAAGTTCGAAAAGCGGAGGAAGTAGTTTGCTAAAATCAACTATTTATGAGCATCAGCCTATTTGTTGTTAGCGAACCAAGCAGGAAGTACAGATTACAGGGGTGTAAGATTAAGGGCGTCAAATCTATAGAGCATTAAAGAGGATTTAAACGTTTTCAAACTTAGATAACGCTTAAGAAGGGTATTTTTTTTATTTAGTGCACTCCAACATTTTCAAAATATAATAGCTAATAAAAGTAATTTCTATTAAGATGTATGAGATTAACTATTTGATTTGTATTATTCAATGTGTGTTTAAAATGTTGCTATTTAATTCCATAAGAAATATTATTTGCATGCCCTATCTATATTATTATGTTTTTATTATATATTATTTATATTATGTTTAGTAATGTTAGACACTTTAGCTCAGTCGGTAGCGTGTGTCTATTGAGCTAAGAGTCCCCGGTTCGTTTCCCGGCATGACCAAACATTCTTTCACCGAGGACTGGATGTTGTGCCTGTCCTAGTCTTAAGCTAGATTTTAAGACATATGAAGCTACGACAGGTCTAGTGAACTGAAGTGGGGAAAAAAATGGCTTGAATAAAAAAGTGACCTATAAGCCGGAAACAGTAATGGATGTAAAGTAAAAATATATATTTAATCTGAAATTATCCTAAAACATCATTTTTACTAACTACCAATACAGATATTCTGACTCATTTCCCGTTCCGTTCCCGATATAAAATGTCATTCCTGTCCATCCCTAAGGAATTCTTATTAAAAGTATATTACCATATTTTAGGCAGATTCTGGGATTTGCTCATGGCCTAGAACTTTATCCATTTAAATCTAGTTTGGTTTGATTCGAAACAAATGAAGAAAAACTAGCTATAAACCAATGGCCATTAATAATCAAGCAGAGTGCTAAGTTAAGCCATTGCAGATAATATGAATGTATAAAGTTAAGAGTTAATCTTACCATTGTAGAGACACACAAGCCATCTGATACAACACAGTAATATCTTCAAGCTTGATAGTAAAGTGGTTGACTGTCTGTCGTATAGCTGTTGTTGACAGAGGCAAATAGATTGTAGGAAGGGGGAAGGGTAAAGACCATCTTTAGAGCAGGCTTTGAGGTACAGTGGAGTATTCCATTCTTGAACCAACACATAGGCCTAATAGACAAGCAGGTCATATCCAACTGCTCTAGAAATACTAAATAAGGAGAACTAAGAGAAATGTTTAATGCTGATAGCTCCAGCTGCAGAATTCATTAAATAAGATAGTTATCACCTATTCCACAATCGATAAACAAAGTGATATGAATTTACCTAAATTGATGTATAATTTCGGCATCACTAGTATAAAATAGCAAACTCTGCACACAAGAGAAATTACATGGTGTTAAGCCGATAAACAAGCTGAAAGTGACAGCTTCCTTGTCTCGAATATTGCTCTTCATTCAACTAAATATTTTATTTAGGAGCTCACTAGTTCCCTGCTCTACTCTTGTGTCTGTGGTGGGTATCAAGGATGACTGGCGGTGGACGGTTTGGCCCCGTCATCCCAATACTCGTCGTTCCCACTCTCGTCTCCCGAGTCGCTCGAACTGCTACTACACGAGACCTGGTCTTTGTCCTCAGGATCAAAGAACACTTCCGCTCCAGGGAATATGTAGCGGTTCGGGCGCATGAAGAAGAATGAGTTGTCTGTAAAAATATATTGTTGTTTTAATCCAAGACTATGGGAATCAAAGATTTCAATTACAAGTTGATCATTTTTTAACCAAACCTTCGTTGACTGATTTCTAACATAGTTTATAATTAAAATTAAATATAGATACAGCCAGATAAATTACCAAGATGTTATGCTGAATCTGTTGATCATATTTTAGTTACAGATTGACAGTTTCTAATAAAATGTAAGGATGGGTCCTTCAAATCCTTTAGGATACTCGAGGATTCCAGACTCAAGTCCCTAAAATTATTATTTTTCCCCCTCAATTTTCCAATTGAAATTTGTTTTAAACCTCCAATACTGCTTATTGGTGCTTCAGAACAAATTATAAGACAAAATTAACAACCAGCTCCCAGGTCAGTAATTTAATATATTAACTGACTGTACGAGTCTAATGTTATGATAAATATTCTGAAAAGTGGTAAAAAAAATGTGTGTTCAGATTTATAATTTTCTTTAAATAGTCAATATTACAAAATATATTTTGTGTTTGGATCTTACAACATATCTCTCATAAATGAGGGGGTCGGGGCAAAAATATGAGCACCCTCATGGATTTAGATGGGATATTTTCACTATTTAAATGTCTATAGAATCCTGAAATCTATCTATGAAAGATAAGTAAAATATTCATAGATAATAGTTATTCTTAATATCTTGACCGACTATAAAAACAACTTGTAGTTCAAGTGGTAAGCAACCGTAAATCACTGCCAACTTAGTGGATGAAAGATGGATGGAATAAACATTCTCAGTTATGCTATTGTTCATGCTATGTTCATGCTATGTTCAGATGACATGAATGTTGTGACAAGGAACTTTAGTCAACTTATGTTAACATGGCAGTTGAAAAAAGAGCGTTTCCACTATAATTTATTATTTTTCCAGGTTTTCCAAAGCCAATTTACAACTTTTCCAGTCACTGTATTATATTACAAACATTATTTTATTAAGATTGCGACTTGATGTGATAATAGTTTAAACACACGCACATTCTTAAATTGTGTAGCTATGTAGGGGTTAAAGATTTCAGCCTAAGTGATGAACTATTGGGTATCACAATCCCAAGTGAAATCTCAGTAAGATCATATTGAGCAATTAAAAGAGATTTCTCTGTTTGTCTTTTAGCAACGTGTCTTACTATTCGTCCAGGTTATAAGCCTATGTACTAATTACACTGATGGGTTAGGAATCAGAAATGCACCCACATTTACATGGAGGGAGAGTAGAAAACCGCTTAGGAAAACCCACCCTCAGCACACCTAACCAGGATTGAACCCTGATCTCCCCGTCTTTGATAGCCTAGTCCAACACGAGAGTATCGCGTTAGACTACATGACCACCAAAGTGGGCCTCTGTGTGTATTTAATGGATGAAAGTGTTATTTTGACTATTATAAATGAAAGTTGTGTATTATTTTAGTAAATATGTGAAATTTCCAGAAATTTGATCAAATTCCCCGACTTCCCAATTTTCCAGATCGCTGGACACAATGAAAAATAATCTACAAATTACTTTTAACATTTACTTTTTTCTTTTCAATTATGTTTTGGCAGGGGTGGGTGAGGACTCAGAATTTCCAATCTCTTCCAAACTTACTACTTTGATTGATTTTATTCAATTTAATATACAATTTCTTTGCATAAAAAGTCCCTCTATATTTCCTTTTGTTTTATCAAAAAAATACAATTATATTAAATTCATCCAAAAATTCAAATGGGTGAAATTTTTTTTACAAACAAATTAAACATGAAATAAGGATAAAACAAGGCCTACATATTTACTAGAGAGCTGCAGACCTCAAAGTTTACAATTAAAATACAATAAAACACATAATTACAAAATTTTCGTGGTACATACAGTAGCCCCATGGCTTCTTTGGTGCTGACTGACAGCTCATAGCTGACAACTAAAAACTTTGAAAAGTTACCAGACCAAATTATGTATCCCCACGCTGAACCATATGATCTGTAAAAACATGTGTTTAGCAGCTGTCACTTCTGACGGTCAAAACTTAGGTATATGCCTAATTGTTGACTGTCAGAACTCGGCTGTGAGCTGTCAGTCAGCACCAAAGAAGCCGTGGGGCTACTGTATGTCCCCTTCTTCAGCAGAAAAATTTAGCTCTAAGAAATGTGTGTTTGCACCAATTTATGGTTAATTCACAGATCTATTGCAGAAATTCAACTTGAAATATTGATTGTACAAATAATGCTTTACACTACCCAGACCAAAAAAAAAACGCTATGCTTTCATTCAAACTTGACTCAAACTCAACTCGAAGTGAAAAACGTCTACTCAAACACACCTGTTTTGTAGACTTTTTGTATTTATATATTGACACAATAATAACTGTTCAATTGTATCAAGCGCCATTTTAAACATAATCAGGGTGGCTACAAGACATATTTTACAAAATTCCCTGACTTTTCCAGGTTTCCCAGGCAACATTTTTCAATTTTCCCTGACTACTTTTTTCCAGTTTTAATGGTGGATGATGACTTTTGTTATTATTGATCGTATATTAAAAAAAAGTTTGTACCTATTAAACATAAACAATTTTATCAGTTATTTTAAAGATTAAAATGTTATTTTATTTAGGTATTATTAACCTGAGTTTTAGTGTTAAGTTGTGAAATTAATGGGATATTTTAGACATAATTTTTTTAATTCCGTGACTTTTCCTTTTTAGTTAAATTCCCTGAAATTTCCCTGTTATCCAAAAATTCCCTGACTTTTCCAGGTTTTTCCTGTTTTCCCAGTCTGTAGCCAACATGATAATAAATGGTGTTCCTTGTAAGCTCTAATTGCCATCATGTTTGTTGCGGTTTGAATAAAGTTTCAGTTTATACAAGTTTTCTTTTCATAAGCAGAAACAGCTTAGCTTTAATCACATAATGAAACAAAGCAATTTCAAAATAATGTACATCTTATTTAAGCACCATTCAACTTAAGAGGTTTTCATCTTATGCAAATACTTTGGGGATGAAAAAAACTGGTGCATCAGTCAAGGACTTTACTGAAAGTATAGTACAAACAATGCAAGTTAAACATTACTCACCTGGTAGTCTAGTGGACACACTCTCTCGTATTTTAGGTCTCCAGTAGGCCTCTAGTGGGTCTAGGTCATGGCCGTTCTTTGGACGACCGTCACTAGAGTCCACCGACATTCGCCGTTCTTTCGTCAACCCCCCACTACTGCTCGCCTCTCCCACCAGGGCAGACATGTGTTTGTCAGGGGGAGACGATATAAGCGAGTCTTTGTTCAGAGCACCACTATCTACAGTCGCGGAACTGTCTATGGACGAAGAGCGCGTTACATCGGACCGACACAAAACCCCCGAGTCAAAAGAAGACTCTACCAAGCAGTGGCCGCTGTCTGGCGGACTGTCCAGTGAAAACCCGATACCACTGTCCCTGGTGGAGGAATCAACCGACATGTGTCTCTCCTTGTAACCGCTACAACTGCTGTCTGCAGACGCCCCCATCCCACTGTCAATAGACATCTGTAGAGAGTCCGCCTCACTGCTCTCGAGACCCGACACACCCCTCGTGACCAGACTGTCCTGGCTGTTGTAGTCCTGGGTGCAGTCTGTCTCTGAGGGGTCGCTGTTGCGGTATTCCCACCCCTCGTCAGTGCTGTTCCGCCTACTGCCGCTGGGGACTTGTGGAAGTAGATGGTTGGACTCGGTGAGGGGGGACTGCCAACATATTTCTTTCCAGCTTTCATCCAACCTACGCATAACATATTTATAAGACACACATTACCACGAGAAAACAATGTACACAAAGTTATGTTTTCATATGCTTTTTATTCCAATTTTAATTTTTAATCTTGATTCGTCAACATTTAAAATTTCAATCTGATAGGGGTATGCCAAGTCCACTTCATTAATTTGAGGTGAACTCAAATCAAATATATGAAATATTCTCGAGGCCGAATCAAAGTTAAAATATTTTGTGTAAAATTGGGTTGAATCCACTAGTTTACGAATTTGAATCTTGAATCCGAATCTTGGGAAAAATTATGAACATGCTAGAATAGCAGAAAATACAAATATTAACTAAATTTTAACATTCTTCCTTATAAGTATTCATTCATTCTAACTAACATACATTCAGTTAAGTGTTAAATTACTGCTCTGGAGCCTGGTTGTTAGGTTCATCCAAGAATTATAATTGATTATGAACCACCAAATAGATGCATCAGAGCTTTGAAAACTTTCACTTTAAAAATATATTTTTAAGTATTTAAGTCTTCAATCTGAAATTTTCCAAAATCCTAGAATCTCAAATAACCTTATGGATTTGAGGGTCAGTTTCTAATTTTTTTATTAATTCCATGATTATAAAAAATTAGAGATGGGTCGAATCCACTATTTCTCGAATCCGAATCTCAAATCCGAATCTACATTTTATTTTCGAATCTCGAATCCGAATCCGAATCCTAGCAAATAGTTTTAAATTTTAATGATTTACAAATAGACCTACGTTACACAATATAGGTCTAAACTGTGAAATGAGATTTATTTCAATTGTGCTTTCAATTTTAATCAACCCCAACCACCCCTCACAAAATACAGGTTAAAATCCAGCCAAATTAAACAATCTAGACTCTTATTAATGTTTAAAAATCAAATAAATTAAAATTTGAGTGTCTTTTAGTTATTTTTAAAAGTGTTGTTAGAATGAGTTAAGTTTATAAAAATAACATGTGAAATAAACAGATTAGGCCTAGTTATCCTTTGATCAACTTTAATCATCATTAAAGGATATTTTATTGTATTAAGATAGCAAAAATAAAAATACAAACGGATATTTTTAATAAAGATTAAAACATGTTTAACAACTAAACATACTTTGGAAATAGTTAACTCAATAATACCTAAGTTGTTTTATTATCTTCTTATACATCCATTATCTATTTTTCTAGAAAACAAATATATTCGATTTCTGAGAATACATTCTATTTAAAGCATGAACATTAAATTAAAATCAATTTAAAAACAAATAATGGATTAGCAAGTCGTTATTTGATCCTTAAAACTCGAGAGCGCTTACTAGGTGATCAGATTACCTGAATCGATTTTAAACAAACAATCGATATACGATACGATACGTAGGCCGGTAGAGATAAATAAACAATTTTATCGCTGTCTGACTGTTGACAGTATTTATTTTTCATGAAACCCAACAAAATGTCTAACTTAAGGATCGTATGCAATAAATAGGGGTTCTTTGCGTAGTTGTAGATAATTAAAACCAGTTGGCTAGTAAGAAGTAACAGTATCTTTATTTTAATCATCACTCGGGCGAGTAAACATAATATGTCATGGCGGCTGACTTTGTATCATGCGTAATGTGTTCTTATTTCTATTTTTTAAAAAGCCATAATTTGTTTTATTTATTTCGAGTTTATTTGTAATTCTAGTTTTAATTTTCAGTTTTTGAAGAGTTTTAATGTGTCCAATAAATATTTACAAGATTGTTCGTGGGGTGAAAGTTTTAGAAGTGGGCATGTGCCGAAACGGTCGAGTCCAAGTTTCCCATACAGGAGGGAGGGAAGGGTACTAGGCACGTAAGATTTTCCACACCCAATGATTATTTTTATTTTTTAAAGAATATTTTATTAATGTTTATCTCTTTTCTCCGACAAAATAAATATTACGGATTAAGTAGTGTTTTTCAAGTAGGCCTAGCTAAGTAATTTTTGAATTCAAGATATTATGCTTTGTTTATGAGGTGAAAGATTCGATCATCGAATCCAGTAAAACACCGAATCCTCGAATCTCGAATACTTGCCAGGATTCGGTGGATTCAAGGATTCAAAGATTCGAGTGGCCCATCACTATAAAAAATATTATATTGTGGTTATTTGTAAAATTTTATTTACTAAACTATTTGGAATGGTATTATTACATAATTGTTTTTAATGTTTCATTTTTATATGATTAAGATACTACCACAACTTCCAAGTCAATAATTTCAGGGTTTTTTCCAGATGAATATTAATTTGTAATGTATATAACAGCTCAGAATGATAATAATTGAGTATTTTAGCTACCAATATTTTTATTGGCAAAGTTTCATAATTGTCAAAGGCAGATTTTTTTTTTAAGCCAAGTTGAAGCTAGCATTTGTTTTGAAGCTAAGTCAAAGTTTTAAGGATTTGCACACTGCTACGATATGATTATATCAAACTCATTAAAATATGTTATTTATTAAAATATCATAGTATAACAATGTAATTACTTAAAGTGTCCTGACCTGATGAAGCTGTCTGTGACAGTGAAAGCTTGTCCTTAAAAATGTGTTTATCTGTTTTTTAGTGTTATATCTAAACAAGTTCTACTCCAGTATCACCTAGGTAAGTGTACTGGCTATACCTCCTAATCTAAACCATGATTTAGCCTAGTGCTCTATACCACATAATCTTAAAGTGTTAAAAGTAATAAATTACCTAAACAAAATAGTTATCTTGAACCTATTCAAGATCCTTACACAATACTCATATTGAGAACATTTACGATTTGCTGGTAATAAAGTGAAAGAGAAGAACCAATGATGGTCACAATTATAAATTACTCAAATCTAAACATTGCCATTTTGTTTAGATGCCAAAACTTTATTGAGTGAGATCCGAGAGCCAGATGTGATTGGATACCCGTGTAGAAACTTACAGATGACACATCTGGTTGATGATCACATCACTGTCTCCCAGAAGTTCAACATCGAAGTTGAAGTGAGGGAGAGGTTCTCTGTTAATGAGAACTTGCGGGATGTCTGCAGGTATCGAACCTAGGGAAGAACACAACTTCATGTACACCTGACTACTTTTATAAAGGAGTAATATACATTTATTGCTTTATGTACTCTGCGTCTTATTGCCTTTATGAGCTATTCACATATTTACACCAATGATATTAAGATGAGGAAGGTCCATTTGAGAGAGAATGTAACCATTTTCAAATGAAAGGATAGCAAGAAATCATTAAATAAAACCATAAGAAAACCTATGCAAGATTTAAAGGGTGAGTTCCTCGTCAACAACAAATCTGAACAGAATATGAGTAGCTCATTTCTCCGTGTACACCTAAGTATTAATTAACCGAATAAGGTTGTAATATTTTCTCACATATCTGTACATAATGGCAGGGATTAAATGCATGTAAAAATAGGTTTTTGGAAGCTTTTCAAAATAAATGTCTTCTGGCTTTTACTTTTATTTGAATCTATTATTTTGTTTTAGATTTAATTGAATACTTTTTTAAATGTCACATACTGACACAAAACCACTAAAATAGTTTATTAGTGTATGATAAGTTTGTAACAATCTCACATTGGCCTAACTCTATTCAATCTTTTTTGCTGCTTGAATCAATGTGACACTGTCAACAACACCATATGTATCACTTTCCTCACGTATTTCAATTTCTGAATCCCTAATTAGCACTACTAAATTTAATAAATCTTCAATATCTTTTGTTATAAAAGAAATTTCCCACGATTATGTCCACATTTATTTAGATTGAACCCAAAGATACTAAATCATAAACAAATCAACAAGCTCACTATAAAAATAAGAACTTCCCAGCCTACTTGATTTCAGACCAAGGTATAAAATAAACTGGTATGAAATTGTACCTTTTAGAGCTTGTGGGAAAAAAGAAACACGTAGTCCTAGAAGTGAATGGAACAGTTCCATAAGTCGGCCGTTAGACCATTTTCTTATCATATGCAACAGTTCCGTTTGTCTTCTCTAATGGGTTAAGTTACCAACAAACACTTTTTTTAGCACTTACTTGGAATAAGCGCAACTGGTCTCACTTTTAGTGAGGAGCCAATAACAATGAGGAGGTCACACTCGTCCTTATCCTTGGCCATGCACTCATGAAACAACTCGGGGAGACCTTCACCGAAAAACACGATGTCTGGTTTCATCACACCAGCTGCAATCAACAATACAAGGATACAAAGAGGAAAGGAATAATAAGAGAAGATCTAGTATAAACAAAGGGGAAATTGCAACTGAAGCACATCCAATGTTCATCTCACGCTTTACACATTACCTTTCCTCCCTTCTCTCTATAAGGAAAACCTCTTATCACCTTATCAAGTAATTGTATTATATTTGGGCGAAGGTACAGACAGGAAAGGTGGCTAGAAAACATATGAAAGGGAACACACACAATATAGCTGTTACCTGCCTTAAAAAGTGAAAACTAGTTTTCCTTAAAGAAAATGCAGTAAATGTGTTATCTGTTACTAATTAATATACTTTAGCCATTCATGATGTCGAAGTCGGACAGTTGAAAAATAAATTAGTCCGAATCGAAGGCTTGGCGTACAGACTACACAGCCCTGGATTTTTGGTTTCTTCTTTTAGGAAGTTGGAAGATGCGTTTAAAACTCCCTTCTGATGGGTTTCAATAAAATGAAACCTAGGTCAGGGATTGGGTGATAACAACCAATTTTCTTTAGGAGGCAGCCATTACCTCTTTGTCCAGTGGCAGCAGTGTAAAGTGTGAACTATGTTCTTTTCTTCATTGCAAAGAGTTATGTTGTGTTTGTTTTTATTCTGTATCTCAGGATCCTTTTGAATATATAGCAAAATGCATATCAAAAAGTTTATATTATCTTTACATACAGTAACACCATGGCTTCTTTGGTGCTGACTGACAGCTCACAGCTGACTTCTGACAGTCAACATTTAGGTATATAGGTGACAGCTACTAAACACATGTTTTTGCAGATCATATGGTTCGGCGTAGGGATACGTAATTTGGTCTGGTAACTTTTTAAAGCTGTCAACTGTCAGCTGTGAGCTGTAAGTCAGTGGGGCTACTTTAGAAATCTCGATCCTCCATATAAATATGCATAGTGATAATTCTCCACTTACCTTTTTGACTTTCCTGTTTATAGTCAAAGCCAATACTGTTGAACGAGGGTAATGCACCCCCTGAGCAACGAGAACAGATGGGAATCCTTTGGGCAAAAATATCCCCCCGGATGTCATCTGCCGTCACCTTGTATTTACACTGCATGCATGACGCAGTCGCAAAAGAACCTGCAAACAAATATGAAAAAATTGTGAGCCTTTACAAGAAGGCAATCTCTTGGCACCTGATGTTCTTCAGGGGTCTAGGGCCAAACTGAACGTCTGGGATCATGACAACCGTAGAGAGGGGATATATTTTGGGGCTTCAATCAACCCCCCTTGAAAATATTATTAATAAATAAAATGGTTTTTTCAGTGGTTGATTGGTGTAAGATGTCACTTTCACAATAGACTGGACTTTCGGTGACAGGGGAATCAGGGTTCGAATCACTGATGGACGTAATGGGTGTTTTTTTCCACTCTTTTTCCAGATGTACGCTGATACACTTCCTCTAAATAAAACTTACTTGTCCCAAACATATTAGTGTAGTTGTTAGCTTGTGTATAATCCCGAGGGGTAGTGAGACGCTGTGACAAAAAAAAAGTATTTCCACATTTCTGCATTGTTTTGTACTTAGGTTCTACCAGCTGATCAGCTACCCACACATCTGTACTAATGGAATAGAAATGAGAAAGGTAGAATTCAAACAAAATTGATCAGTATTCACATATATGCAGAGTGGGAAACGATTTTAGGAAAATAAATCCTCAGCACACCCAATACAACACCTTAGCTCAGTCGATAGGGTGTCTTTTTACTGAGCTGAGAGTCCCGGGTACGATTCCCAGCATGGTCAAAAATATTTTAATTGGTGAAATGTGGGTTTATCCTTTCATAGTGATAAATTAATGGCTGAGGATTGGATGTTGTGCCTATATTATAAGTCATATGAAGCTATGACAGGCCTAGCAAGCCGGTAGTGGAAAATATGTGGTTTAAAACGAATTACAGGCCACAAGCTGGAAACAATAATGGATATCAGCACACCCTACTAGAATTGAAACCCTGCTCCCTTTTACTGTCAATTCAGTCTTGCAAGAGTGAAACCATAAGAATGTGTGAACGTCAATGAGGGTTTTGGACACCTTAACGTTTCATAGACTAGAAACTTATCAAAGTCTCATATAATTCTACACTCATAACCCCAATTATGTTTAGAAAAAACTTTAAAGTTTAAATTTCTTCAGGGAGGGTTCTCCGTCTGCTACTGGGGGACTTCATGTGGAGCCACCACAGTTAGAAACTCTCGCCCGCCTCTATCAATAACCATTTCCATGTACAGCCCTGGCCCAGAGTAGGCTGCCAACAGCATGCAGGGCAGTTTGATAGGAAACTGCTTTGATCAAAATATAAAGAATCAGTGGCTGTGACCAATTAAAAGAGCATACAAAAGGTCGAAATGTACCAAATGAAAATCAATGACATTTCATGTGTTTTTTTTAAAAAAGAAGTTCTCTATTACCAAATATTTATTTAAGGTATCAAAAACAATTGTATACGTTGAGACTTCTACAAAGCAGATTTTTTTGAGTTTGAATATAATCAGATATTATTCGGGACTTTCTTTTCTTTCTTTTTTGTTTCCACTCTTAAGAAGTTGTGTTGCATGTCTCACACTCCCCCTGATGAGTTCAAACCTAGGTCAAGGGGTTGGGTGGTAGCACTCAATTTTCTTCAAGAGGCAGCCATTACCTCTTTGTCCAGTGGCAGCAATGTAAAGTGTGAACTGTGTTCTTTTCATTGTAAAACCCATAATGTGTTCGTCCCTTTTATGTGTTTCTATCCACCTTTCATGTAACTTCTTACAAATATAATAGAATAATATCCTAGTCATTTAAATCTACCTACTAAAACTATGATGTTAGATAAGGAGTTAAGCATTATATATAAAAAAAATTAAGAGTTAAGCATTATATATAAAAAGAATTGATTAGTTTTGGACTTGGACCCTAGTCCTATCTATAAGTCATTATTATAAATTTAAGTTCTTTGACATGTTCATGCAACATTAGTTCGCCTGTCAAAATTTGTTGTGATGATAACTATTTCAATATACATCTTCATTCCTCAATGTTAACTAGAGATGGACCAATGAATCCTGACAAGTATTAGAGATTCGAGGATTCGGTGTTTCACTTGATTCGATGGTCGAATCTTTCACCTCATAAACAAAGCATGATATTTTGAATTCAAAAATGATTTAGTTAGGCCTACTTGAAAAGCACAAATTAATCTGTAATCTTTATTTTGTTTTTTGTCCAACAAAAGAGATTAGCATGAATAAAATATTTTTTTTTAAATAGTTAGGTGTGGAAAATCTTCCGTGCCTAGTAACCCTACCCTCCCCTCCACTATGGGAAACTTGGACTCGACCGTTTCAGCACATGCTCACTTCTAAAACTTTCCCCTCATGAACAATCTTGTAAATATTTTAATGAACACATTAAAACTCTTCAAAAACTGAAAATAAAAACTAGAATTATAAATAACCTCTTAATAAATAAAACAAATTATGGCTTTTTTTTAAACAGAAATAAGAACACATTAACACGATACAAAGTCGGCCGCCATGACGTATGTTATGTTTACTCGCCAGAGTGATGATTAAAATAAAGATACTGTTAATTCTTACTACCCAATTGGTTTATATGATCCACAGCTATGGAAAAGCAGAAAAATTTATTGCATATAATCCTTCAGTTAGACATTTTGTTGGGTTTTATGAAAAATAAATACTGTCACCAAAAGAGTTTATTATTCTTTTTTAATAGGTTATTGAAGTAATTGTAAAGATGTTCAAACGTAATCCTGCCTTACAAAATGGGAATGAACATATTGTAGTCGAAAATGTGTTTGTGTTTTAAATAGAATGTATTCTCAGAAATCGATATATCGCAAGAATTGAATATATTTATTGTTTTCTACGTGAAGATAGATAATGTATATATAAGAAAATAATAATAATAAAGCATACTAGGCATTATTGAGTTCACTATTTCCAATGTATGTTTAATTGTTAAGCATGTTGTTTTAGTCTTTATTAAAATATGTTTGTATTTTTATTTTTGCTATCTTAATAAAATAAATTATAATCCTTCAATGATGATTGAAATTGATCTAAGGATAACTAGGCCTAATCTGTTTATTTCACATGTTTTTTTAGTTAATAAACTCATTCTAACAACACTTTTAAAATAACTAAAAGAGACTCAAATTTTGATTGATTTGATTTTTAAACAATAATATGAGTCTAGATTGTTTAATTTGTCTGGATTTTAACCTGTATTTTGCGAGGGGTGGTTGGGTTGATTAGAATTGAAAGCATTATTGAAATGAATCTTAATTTACAGTTTAGGCTTATATTGTGTAATGTAGTTCTATTTGTAAATCATCAAAATTACTAAAAATTTGATAGGATTCAAGTTTTGAAAATAAAATGTAGATTCGGATTCGAGAAATAGTGAATTCGACCCATCTCTAATGTTAACTCATTTGTTTTTATTATTATTATTTAGCACCGCGTCTTACTACCCGTTCAGGTTATACGCCTTTAAGTACTAATTACGCTAATGGATTAGGAGTTGGGAAGGTTGAATTAGAGGAAGTGAACCCGCATTTTCGTGGAGGGGGAGTGGAAAACCATTTAGGAAAAAACCACTCCCAGTTCACCCGACCGAGATTCGAACCTCGATCTCTCCGTCCTCAGCAGCCAAGCTCAACACGAAACTAGCGCGTTAGCCAACTACGCCACCGAGGCGGGTAACTCATTTGTTGTATTATCCAAGGGTGTGATTATATGATGTACAGAGATTTTATAAAGGCTGTTTTTGTGAAAAATTTGCAGTTTATTTTCCAGTAATAATTTGTGAGCAAGAATTGTTATTAAAAATATATACTAACATCTTTTAGACATAATTTGGGATTTGCAAATGCATAAAATAAAGCCTCATCAATTTTTTTCCTGGCTTGCTTTGATTCTATTTATTGAATTGAATAATATAAAATTTGAATCACGATAGTTATTATCGAAGCTTTGCAGACCCCTGCTTCCTAAAACTTTATTTGAATGGTCTTTAATAGTTGCAATAATTTGATCTATTCGGTGACATGGGGGCTAGGGGTAAGGTGTCAGACTTCTGTGCTAGCGGCCGGGGTTTAATCCTCAGTCCCGGCACAGATTTATCTAATAATAATATTTAGCACCGCGTCTTACTACCCGTTCGGGTTATACGCTTTAAGTACTAATTACTCTAATGGGTTAGGAATAGATTCGAACCTCGATCTCCCCGTCCTCAGCAGTTGGGCTCAACACGACAAGCGCGTTAGCCAACTACGCCACCGAGGCGGGTTTTATCTAATAATAATAATAATAATTTGATCTATTCAAAATGTGATTATTTTCCATGGATGGATTATTCTGATCTATTTTTTCCCCCAGAGCACATGCATAGATTACTAGACTACTTACCATGACATTCTATAACATTTTGTATCCCTGCCACTTGTTCTAAGGTGTCAATATTCTGAGTATAGTTTCTAAGCAGTTTCTTGTGTTTCTCCAACATCTTTATAAACCTAGAAAATAAATTTCCAAATTATAATATTTAAGAAACAAATGCAATTTAATGAAGTCAAGCATTTGAAAGCTTTTAAATGTATGTCATGCTTGGTTTTCTAGGATTCGTTTGGCTTCTTCTATTAGGAAGTTGTTTGGTGTTTCGCAAACGTTCCTCATATGTTTCAATAGATAAATAGCCATTATAAAACCAAACATTGGCCTAAGGAATGAGAGCTTCTGACTTGTTTTCTTAAAGAGGAGATATGATTGTGACAAGTTAACAGTTTCAACTCGAAATAAATCTGAATCAAAAATATGAGATATTCTCAAAGCCAAATCAAAGTTAGAATTTCTTTTGTGAATTATTATATTCTGCAAAAAAATATTATATTGTACTTATCTATAAAACTTTCTACATTAAAATAGATTATACCACAAATGTTTGTAATATATAATTTTAAGCTGCCCTCAAGTTATTAGCACAGCTTACAATTTTATTACTTCAGAGCTGTTCATATAAGTATTAATTTGCAATGTATGTCATTAAACTTTTAAAACCGGATAGAAGGGCATGGCCTACACACTTACCAGAAAACTGTAGGCTTCAAAGAATAATGTGCCTAGAAAATTTCATAATTGTGTGTTTTGTTGTGTTTTTAATTGTGAACCTGTGAACTTTGAGGCCTTCAGATTTCCGATAAGCGGGCAGGCCTTGGCCTTTTATTCCCCTGTAAATTTCTTGTTTAATACAGTATTTGGTGCCATTTTTCCCTTGGTTTGTAATGTATATACCAGCTAAGAATGGCAGTACTGGTAATTGAACATAAATTATGAATTTTAGCTGACAATATTAAGTGTCGAAGCTTCACATCCAATGGCTGCAGTGTAGATCCCCAAAGAGGGAAACTAACCTGTGACATGGCGAGGGTCTAAACTGCCCAGGGTATATTTCCCTGGCAAACTTGAAGAAAGGTCGGGGGTCCTGACTGAAGTACTGGATGTCAAACATGGCCTGGGGGTCGGGGAGGTTCGGGAAGTCCATGGCAAGCCGAGAGTAGATGCCGTTACGGCTCCTGAAGTCCGGGATCCCGCAAGAGACAGACACCTTGGGCAAAATAAGTTTGTTATTATTGTTGTGTTGGATTTAGAGTAGGAATGAGACCTGTGAATCTTCAAATTTCAAGGATTAAATAAATATATATATATATATATATTAGATTCAAGACTCTTCAATAAAAAATATATATCACATTTTCATTGTGAAATTTGTTTTAGATCTATAATACTGCTTATTGGTGGTTCAAAACCAATTCTAATTATAAGATTAACTAAACAGCCAAGACACAACAGTAATTCAACATTTAACTGAATGTATCAACTTTATAATGAATGGATTATAAGAAAAACAAAAGTTACATTTAGTTACTATTTGTATTATATATAATATTGATATTTCCTCTTATGTTCAAAATTTTCTTCAAGCTTCAGTTTCAGGATCAGTAGGGAAAGTGGAATTACAGATTTGTAAAATAATGGATTCAGCCACACGTACAATGGCTATTTTTAAAATACTACACACTAAATATAATTCCCTAAATGTTTTATTGACAAAATATTAATAAACATAATATAGTCCTAAGCTGATTTTTGTAAGATGAACATTATTTTGTAGCATACATAACAACTAACGACCAAACTTGGAAAAAATGAATTTGTATTTTATTAACTTTACATATTTTTTATCGGCGAAACTTCATGATTTTATCAAAGTAAAAACCGAAGTATTTGAAGGTTTGTACATCCCTAAACTTTATGTTAGCCCACCATATGAACAACAAATTTATGTACAATGGGAGTCTATGTATCTATCAACCAAACATGGGTCTATATTCAATGTTTCCGAGCTAATGATTCATTATCGTGGTCTTTATCCTTAGATAACTATACATTATGTATTCACAGCTAATTTTGTCATTTCCTGTGTTTGTCCTTTATGTTAATTGTGCCTAATTATGCCCTATAATATAATTTGAAATCTAGGTGGGGGGAGTGGGTGGTAGCAATCAATTTTCTTCAAGAGGCAGCCATTACCTCTTTATCCAGTGTCAGCAATGTAAAGTGTAAAATGTGTTCCTCTTTTCAATGTAAAAGCCAATTTGCGTTTATTCCCTTTTATTTGTGTCAATTTCTTTTTTCTGTAATTTCATCCAAACATAACAATGTATCACAAATAAATCACAAGAGCTCTTTTTACCTAAAGAGCTAGTTCTAATTTAAAAACACTGCATTATATCCATCAATGATCTCACTGTGTCAAAGGGCCTATAAAATCTATAAACTCTCTCTGCATTATACACCATTAACCCTTTTGCTGTGTATTTAGTTTTTACTTCTTACCTTCAGAATGCTAGTTATAAGTCAAAAATTCAAAATCGGATAATTTCCATGATGATTACGATCAAATAATGTGATTTTCAACTAGTAATGCATTTTAAATATGAAATTTAGCAAGCAACACATTATATATAAATTGCATAATATATATTTTATATTTATTAAATTTTATATGTCAGATATTATTTATGTCACATTTTACCCAAATGCAATGTTATTCTATCAGAACCATTCTTTATTCATGGTGTCTACTAAACTTGACCAATGAAATCCTCAACCATTTCCCTGATCTTTCCTAAAATTCCCGACTAAAAAAGTATGTCACATCCTTTTAACTCGCCCCCCCCCCTCCCCTTCCACCCTCGTTTTTCTATTATTATTATTTTTATAATAATAATCAGTTTTAAAATTTGAATTAAAATTGTTTACTAGCAATTAAAAATATATTACACAGCTACAAGCAAAAAAATGACATTATAATTTACTGATTATTGTATTTCATATTTTGAGTAAAACATAATTTTCCCAGATTTTTATTGTGATTTACCAAATTCCCGACTTATTCTCGTTTTTTGCCGATCACTTCAAATTCCCGGCTGATTCCCGTTTTCCCTGATTTTCCCGGATGGTAGACACCCTGATGCTAGTATGAAGAATTCAGCGTTCTAACACTCTTGTAGTTATTTCCAACTGTCGCAGCAAAGGTAGATAAAGTTTACACGTCGTGGGGTAGAGTCGATTTCCACAGTCAATGGCTATACTGCTGAGATCGGATATATCTGATTAACACAGCAAAAGGGTTAAAGTCCTCTAGAAGTAAACAATGAAAAAAAAGATTGTCATTTTTTCAGAGCACGCGAGTACAACCGTACAGTTTGTGATAAAATATAATTAAAAACAATTTATGAAGTACTCGGTAAGTAAAACCACAGCAGAGATCCTGATAATTGAAAAGAAATGGAACTGGCCCATTTAACTATTATTTTATTGCAAGTGTGTGCAAAGACTGGTTTTTTAATTCAAAGCAAATTTGAAGCAAATATATATTAGATGTTCTAAAAATGTAGTTTGTTGTTTTATTTTAAAAAAAACACTGTGCATATAATTTACAAAATTCTTTATTGAAGGAGTGTTTAACATATTTTATTATAAGCTTAGTTAATATATCATGTAATAAATAATTATTCAATTACCTGAAATTGTTATCATATGAACATTAATTCATCATGTAAAATAGCCAAAAATGGTAAAATATTAAACATATGTGTATTTTCACTCTCAATAAGTTTGATGGCAAAGCTTCTTAACCAAGGTAACGTATATATGCGGAGCAAAGTTGATGTTTCAAAAGCTTTCCACACCACTAACACTTTTTTTCTATCCCCAACTACATTATTATTAGCACCGCGTCTTACTACTCGTTCGGGTTATACGCACTTACGCTAATGTGTAATGGTAGGGTGATTGTGAGATGAAATGGAGGACCTGCAGTTTAACGTGGGATCCGAACCACGGTGGAGGCCTGGCATTCCCCACATTCACAAGATGTCTTGTCAGAGGTGAAGGAAGGGTTTGGTAATCAGATAAATCTTTGCCGGGACCGAGGATTGAACCCCGGCAAACAGCATAGAGGTTTGACACCTCACCCCTAGACCGCCAGGTCACCTATCCCCAACTACAGTATATTTACCATGGGGGGGTAACTGAAAACTAACAAAAGTTAACAAAACTATCTTCACATATCAGTTGCTAAACCGCATCTGCAATCACTTTTGGCAGTAAAAACCTTAAAACACAATTTGTTTTTAATAATCTTTTTTTTTTCAGCTGTTTTTACATGAGTGAAATAAGAACTCATGAAAATAGCCGTTCGGACGGTTCTTTTTGGTGGAAGCGGCGTTTGTGTTTCATTGAAAATTCTTTACAGATAAGAGTTTCTAAAAGGCTGTGCTCACTTCATAAATTAAGATGGTAAAACAGACAAAACTAGAGATGATGTCATACAAACCGAGTTCAGTTGTGTTTATGTGCATCTGTTTACAAAATAAAGTTTTAATTTGAAACTAAGATTCAATTTGGCTCTTTCTCAAAGTTATAAAAACACATTTATGTATTTTGGTGGCCGGTTATAAGATAAAATTGTGGATGTATTACTTTTTAATTCATTATTTCATGCCCTATATTCTCTTTTTGCCACAAACGCAAAATAAAACAAAATATAAGTCTAATTAGTTACAAAAAAGCCAATTATAAATTAATCCTTGGAGAAGTATTATTAGAAGTGTGTGTTAGCACTTTTGATTGCTAATATAGTATTACTAAGGAAATAATAACTATTACCAAATAGGTTATATTGACGACACCCAACCAATGTTTGCTATTTTATTATTCCACTCACCCCGGCTCCTGTCAACACGATGACCTTCTTGGCTTGCCGCAGCAGTCTGACAACGTCGGGGAGGGTGTTGACGTTGCGGAGTTTCTGTCTGCGCGGAGGCTCGCTCAGCATGTTCAGGACAATCTTCCATAGAGTCAGGTCGTCAATCTGGGAGGGTATGTGCGTTCCATCAGACATGAGCTGGCTCAACACAGTACGTGGATTGACGCCTGTCAACATCTGTCTCTGCACCCAGCTCATAGGGCCTACCGGGTAAATTAACAAAATAATAGTTTCAGGATTAGATTGAACAAATTTATTTTAGCTGGAGATTTTTTTTTGTCCAAGCTTCATAGATTTCAGCTACATTTTGTCTTTTAAAGAAAAAGAATTCTAATTTTGCAAACTACTAAGAAACAATTATCTAAAAAGTTCCCCTATGGAAACTTTAATTTTTTCATTTATTTTAAAAGGGTAAGAATGACCTCAGCATGTTTGCAATATAGTATGAATACAAATAATAAGGATAATATTGACGATTATTTTGATAATAAGCATATAACCCGAATGGGTAGTAATAAAAAAAATTATAATAACTATAAAAATTATAGTTATAATAACGATAATCATAATATTAATGATAATGATGGGTGTGGGAAATCTAATTTTTCAGTTTGAAGTGAATTCAAATAGAATAAGATATAATTAATTATTCTTGAAGTCAAATCAAAGTTTGACTTTTTTTTGTGTTTTATGCTTTAAAAAATATGTTGTGCTTGATTTTAAAACTTTATACACACAAATTTCTTGGAAAGTGTTTTATTTCACAATTTTTGGAATCACTTATTTAATTATGTGACAAATCAAATTAATGCCACAACTTAAAATTTACTTCAGATTTTTTTATATGATTATCAATTTGCAAAAGCTTAGGATGGTAATGAATACTAAACGAGTATTTTAACCGTCAATATTTTTAATAATGAAGCTTCATTTAAGCCCTACTTACAAAAAGACAATTTTATTTTTCGAATTGAAGTTATGTTTAGTTGAAGCAGTCAGAGTTTCAAAAATTTGTACACTCATAATTTTGATTATATTTTTATCACGATTTAGTATCCGTTTGGATTATGTAAGCATACATTAATTCGGTTGTTAGAGATGGAATGAGGAAGGTGGTATTTTATATAAAATG
This sequence comes from Timema poppense, assembly GCA_902141375.1. Lineage (NCBI taxonomy): Eukaryota > Metazoa > Arthropoda > Insecta > Phasmatodea > Timematidae > Timema > Timema poppense. The sequence goes on from CABFOV010005450.1 coordinate 24,822, forward strand.
TAACCACACTTGCATATAACGAGAGCATAAAACCATTAAGGCAACAACTACTTTACTATAGCAGACCAGGACTCAAACCTCGATCTACCCGTCATTGACAATCCACTCTAACACCCGAGTGACGAGCTTAAATTAGACTGTGTGACCATGATGTGGTTAGTAAAATCTTTAGCCTCTTACTTTTATTGATAGGTACTATCGTTCAATTTCAAATATAAATATCAATTTTTGGGGAAGTAGGCCTACGTAAAGAAAAAAAAATTACTAACAAAGTTTAGCGGTGAGTTTAATTTTAGATACAAACCCGCCATAGGTTTCCAGTCCTGGCCGCTCAGCTCAGACAATCCACTGAGTTCGGACAAATTGCTGACGGTGGACGAAACTTCGTCCCTATCGTCATCGGGAATGTTATCGGCTGTCCCGGGACTGGAACAAAATGTGACGAAAGAACTAGACTCATCAGAACTACTTTTTAATTATTTATAATCTCAAATTCCTAGCTCTTTGATCTCAATGGTTCGGAGATTTGATGAGATTTAAAAATGTGTTCAATTAATTTTGATACACTGAAAGAGTAAAATTAGTTAACCTACCAGTATCAAAATATTTAGATCTAATTTGTAAAATGTTCATACCTAACAATAGTTATATTATTTAGAATCTCCTCTTCAGTGACCATAAAAACTAGATCAAAATAGCTTCTGGCTGCATTCACTGTTTGAAATAATAATCCAGGGCAGACAGCATCTACCATTATCAGTGAAAAAGTCCCTTATTTTATTTTGTGAAAGATGCTAGCCCTAATGCAGCACTTATGACCTGGACTAGGATTTTATAAGAAATTGAAGTAACTAATGTTGGGTATGGAGACTGACCAGTCATTATTAGCCTTGCTGCAGTTTAAAGATGACTCTGGTTGACAGCTGCTCGAAGACACAGCGAGGGGTAGGTTAGACTCGCCGCTGCACAGAGCATCCGATACACACAGACATTTTCCTGCCATAAGAAAAAGATGAATAATTAAATGAAACAAGAATAAATTGTGCTTAGTCTAACTTATATGAATTTATAATCAAATTTAATTCAATGTTGATTTACAGTTGGGCATTTGAACCACCAGGTCTATCAACTTTTATTTCACTCACTATTGAACATCACACTAAGTCCCCACCAACAGAGTTCATATAGTACTTAATGGCACTTAAAATGGAAATCGCATATATAGTCTGTATCCTTAATCATGTGACTGTGCCAACCAATGAGTCAATCCAATAAAACTCTTTGAAATAAATGTGTCCAGAAATCTAACATGTAGGAAACAGGTTATACAGAAAATAATTTTAATGTGAAGTTTAACCTACAAAAGTGACACCACTCTATCTGAGAGCCTTGTATTGCCGAGTGTAGTCCCAGTTTTTCAGGAAATAGCCAATGAAAATAAATTCATGATGTTGCTCTAAGCAAATTTTGAACCCATGTTGATATTAGTCAAGGTATAAAGAGATGAATGAAGATTAGGTTAATGACCTATTTCAGAGGTTGAACGGATAAATACTATATAGTAATCAAGAAATTGAGTAAAATAAATAATAGTATAACTGCGAATTTAAAAAAATGCTACCAACTTACAAAGGCGGCATGGCGAGCACATTTAGTGTAAAGAGGTCATTGTTTTTTGACACATGGATAGCAGCTGTCATCAAGACTAACTTTTTTTTTAAATATTGTGTGATTATCAAAATATAAAATTGCGCAATAAAATTTAAATGAAGTACTTGTTCAACTTACTAAGAAACTAAACTTTCAGAACCTAATTTAAAATTGTAATATATATCATTCTCATTAATATTGTTCCTAGTTATTCCTAACTGTCATGGCAGCCCCGCCCCCACAATGGAGACCAAGGGAATGATGTATTTTTCCCTTCCAAATCCGCCATCTTTGGACTTTAAAAGTTGAACATTTAAAGTGAGATATTTTAACTAAGCATACCTTTAGTGTCTTCATGAATAGTCTTTAGTGGTGCAGAAAAGGCCCCGATTTCAATTTCCACATTCGAATTTGATAGGTGTTGAGTTTGGTCGAGTTTGATTCTCTTGGAAGGAGAAGACGATTCCAGCCCCGCAGAAATCATCGCCATTTTCAACAGCTATGACGATTTTCCGGAAGAGGAAGTAGATGGCGCTTCTTTCTGTGCTAGAAGTAAAAAGTTAACAAAATGGTATGTGTATTAAATGAAAGATAATCTAGAAATATTTGATTAATCTTTCAACATTCCTTAATTATTGTTGACATTTTGTCTATTTAACTCATTGTATAATATTATTATGGTAGAATATTCTTTATATTAAGTGTTTACCATTAAATGTATAATGTGTGTAACTTACGAAATGGCAAATATTTTGTGTAATTTCTTAACTATTAATGCCAAAATATTGTTAAACTTTACTTGTTTTTGCGCTTTAAAATGAATTACTTCAATTATAGATTTTACCTTCTAAACTTAAGAGTAAATTATTTTGAATTTGACACTTTTTGAGATGAAATGTGATTACATAACCTCAAATGCATGTGTATGTTTTTAGACGGAGGGCACAGCTACAATCCGAACAAGAAAGTTCATGACCAACCGACTGCTTTGTCGGAAACAAATGGTAACTATTTAATAGTTTATAGTATTTGTGTTAATGTCATAATGCCGGGGTCACCATCACGTTAACTTAACGTAAAGGATCTCGTGTTTAATGGCCAGTCTCCAACCAACATACCCGCTTGTCGGAGTCGCAACTACGCAATCGCAAATGCACTCGTAATTACGTTTTTATTAAATACAAAATAGACTGTCTACAATGAAAACTCCTAAAACGTAATTTCAACCAATAGGAACAAACACACATATATATATATATATATATATATATATCCTTTATGCAAACATCAATGATGACTATAAAAGTCAAATTCATATTAATGTTTTCATATAAATATTAAAAAAATATTTAAATGGTTAAATATGCATGATTTTAATTGAAAATCCTGTATTAATTACTATACATTTCCAAGCGTTTTTGTTATACACCAAATAACTTCAAATTATTTGATTTTAGTAGTCCATCCATATTTGTTTTTTGATTGGCTGAACGCAAGCCGACGCAACTACACAAACGCAAGTGATGGACAATGTTCATCTCCTCCCGAAAAGCTGGTCCGACAGTTCTGACATACGATTGTGTTTGCGTAAGCTATTGCAGACAGACAAAATTACATAGTTGTGAGTCCGACAAGCGGGTGTGTGTGGTTGTAGATGGGCCATAAATGGAAGCGATCACGATGCAGTTAACTTAACGTAAGAGATGTCCCTGGAGGTCTTTTACTTTGAGTGAACATTACTTGAAGGGTATCACGTGATCCAGCCAGCCAATAATTATGCAAGTGGCGTCAACAGGGCTATTTAGTAATTCGTTTGTTGGTATTATGACCAAGGTTCACTATTTAGCATAAGTTCTAGTGATCAGACATTGGAACAAAATAATTAAACTAAAATAGGAAAGCTAAATTTATCAAAGTCATGTAATAGATATTCATTATATCGATTGAAAACTAAGCATTCTCAGATCATCACTTTACAACTAGTACAAATCACAGATAATACTCGAGAATGAAGATGTTTGGCTTGAGTTACGTTAATTTGATTGTGATCCCGGCATAAACTTAATTATTTATTATGCTGGGCTCACGGTCAACTTAACATAACGTTCACAAGTTAACTTAACTTGAGAAAACATGTGTGATCTCGATTATGATCTGTGAATCTTTACAGTTTTCAATCGATATAATAAAATATCTAATATTAAACTCTTTGATAAGTTTACCTTTCCTATTTTAGTTTAATTACTTTGTTTCAATGTCTGATCACTAAAACGTAAGCTAAAGAGTAGACCTTGATATTAAAACTAACAAATGAATTATTAAAGAACCCTGTTGACGTCACTCGCATAACTTAATGATTGGCTGGCTAGATCATGTGATACCCTTCAAGTAACTTTCACTTAAAGTAAAAGACCTCCAAGGACATCTTACTTTTAAGTTGATCATGATCCCGGCATTACTTAACCCTAACAAACATTATTAAAAATCAACACGTCAAGGCCGTGTTTGAACAGTCCGTCCAAGGACCCTTGGAAGCTAATTGCACTTTGAAATTGCCTTAACCTTGAGCTAAAGGACAAAGGTTGTTTTAGGGCTAGTATTAGCCGAGGCCAGGACTATTGTTTTGTTCTTTGACAAACAATCTATTATAAACTAATGTTTTCTAGCACTCATACACACAACATAAGCAAATTTCCAACAAACAAAATTCTAAATAATAAAAAAAAATTTAGAAAAATCACCTAGTTCACTTGATAATTTTCGACCAAGACACTTCCAAGAACTATAATCTTTGAAAAGTTAATCTATTTACAGCACATCTTTATAGCTACCTACTTTTAAAACCAAAACCATAAGTTAATGTTATGCATCCGTAAACAAAAAAATTCTTTGGGTTAAATGAACTCTCTTAGAACAATTCAAACAACTTAGATTATCACCAATGGTGTTTTAACGTATTATTAATACTCTTTAAGCGTTTACAAGTACTACATTTTCTTTTTTAAATAAGCCTATTATTGATTAAAAGACACATCTTCTAACGAAACAATCAAAAGTAGATTGTCACAGATCTCAACTGGGCATTATCAGATCATTATACATCTCTTTCGGTAGAAACATTTTAGAACGTGATAATATTTTTTGGTGCACAATATTTATAATGATTTAAACATAAACTACAACCAAGCTTGACCTAACCTTTTATATGTGTGAATAAATTAAAACTTCAGAGCTCAATCTAACCTTTCATGGGTTAATAAATGATAATTTTTATTATCAAAGACTGATTGGGCTGTAAACAGTGGTGGATTTCAAATTTTTGCAGCACAATTATATATATATATATA